>JAOYMU010000274.1:59243046-59254194 GCA_025802295.1 Psammodynastes pulverulentus
GCATAGCTGGCTGGGGAACTCTGGGAGTTGAAGTCCACAAGTCTTAAAACTGTCAAGTTTGCCCACCCCTGACCTATACAATCTCAGACAGTCTCTTCTTAAAGACCAGTGATGGAGTGCCCACAATTTTCGAAGGCAAGCTGTTCCACTGTTTAATTGTCTTACTGTTAGGAAGTTTCTGCATAATTCTAGGCTGCTTCTCTCTTTGATCATTTTCCAACCATTATTTCTTGTCCTGCCTCTGGTGCTTTGGAGAAGAATCTGAACCCTTTGTGGCAGCCCCTCAAATACTATCATGTCACCCTTAATTCTTCTTTTCTTTAGACTAGCCAGACCCAAAATCTGCAGCTGTTCATATGGTTTAACCTCCAGGCCTTTGATCATCTTAGTTGCTCTTCTCTGAACTTTTTCCAAGTCCCAACATCTCTTTTGTAGTATGGTGAACAAAACTGGTTGCAGTATTCCAGGTGTGGTCTTACTAGTGCCAACTTACTAAACTAGGGTTTTGTAAATTGGCACTAATGCTTCACATGATGTTGATTCAGTTATCAAATTGGAAACTGGATTCCACTGTCAGTCTAGTGAAAAATCACTAGTATACCCCAATGTACATTCTGTCTATCCTAAGATAGAATGCTGTATATAGTGAAAATAAATGTGCATTCCAGATTTTTTAAAGTTACTGCACAGTTTAAAAAGCAAATATACTACTGATTCTTTAAAAAATTATATCTTTTCATTAAATAAATCCGGTTTACTATATGTGAGCTTAATCCACCTTGCATTTGACAATCTACCTGTTTTCACAAGTAAAACCTGAGGTTCACTTAATCATAGTGAGCTGTGTTGAGCCTGGCAAGTTGCAATTTGTGTAGGCTGATTTGAACAATCAAACACCTACAACGCACATGGTACATGTAGTCCAAACAGAATTAAACACTTTTAAGTCCTATTTATTTTAATGGGAAATTAAGCATATGTTTAGCTCTCTGTGTATCTTAAATCAATAGGACTTAAAGTGTTTAGTATTGGCTAAACTGTGTCAATAATATAATATAATTGTGTGTATGTGTGTATAATATATATGCACAAATATCTTACCACCAAAAATTAATTTTCATTTTGACAGAGTCTAAAATGTTACAGGAAATTCTATTTTGGTTATAGCCTTCATATTTTGACAAAAATTGAAAATAAGTTTAATTATGAAAATAAGCCTGTGAGAAGAAAATGTATGTTAGTAAGATAAAATCAATGGTAGCCAAACGCCTCTGTATATTGTGATTTTATTGTAACAGTACTAGGTTATAGATCTTGGGATTTTGCAAAGAATTAAATAAATATATTGACTACTGAATGCTAGAAGTGTATAGACAAGCACTCAATACTCACAAATTACTAAATAGTTGTTAAACACAGTAAATTGTATTGATTTCTGAAGTGTACTAATGACCAGTTTACTAGTTTGATGAGAAAATAGCTGAGAAGCAAAAAAAAAAAGAAAAAAAGAAATCTTATACCATCTGGCAAAGTAATGTAAATCAAATATCTTTCAATGCAAGATACTTCCAGCCAGTTATTACTTCACTGGAGAAACAGTTCAAGTTCACTGTGCCAAAAGGTCTATAATAGAAATTCTCCCAGCTATAATGCTGTACAAAAAGAGAGAAAGCAACTTGTAGTCCACACAAGTCTAATTCCCTTTCATTCTTGAGTAAACTAGGAGTTCTTAGAACTAGGGTTACCATCACCATGACTGACAACTTCTCATCTCATGTCATTCCCTTTTTAGATGATAGCTAGCAGAAAAGGACTGTTGAATCTGGGGGATTGGTCCTGAGATATGATTTTTGGTGACAACCCTAAAGAGCCTAAGAAGTAAGATTACCAATCATGTCATATATAGGAAGAGTTGCTGTGCTGTTAGTAAGAAAATCAAGCTCTGGATAAAAAAAATCCAAGGACTTTAAATCACAACCAAGGCTCCAAAGAGCACAAGAGAAATTACTAGCTGAATCTTTTCTGCATCTGTTTTCAATTCAGTTAAAAAATAACCACAGACAATGACACCCATAAAAATCATTTGACATTCTACACTGATATTTATTTGTTGATCTTAGATCACACATCATTCTGGATTTTTAAACTTTTAATCACCTCCATGGCTGGCTTTGAACTCAATTAATCCAGTACCATTCCTAATGAAACTGAAGTAAATCAAGATTGATGCCCTTATAGGTGATGAAGGGATTACACCCTAGTGCAAACCTCACATGTAAAACTAATGAGACTCTGAAATGTAGCAACAGATATGATTTTCAACACAGTTGTGAAGGGTTGTGAAAATAATAAACTGTAAAAAGAAAGCAGTAGTTCCCAGTCTTTTCTTTCTCCTTACATAAACTCCAGGAGAGCCGTGTTTGGTTTTTCGTCTTGCCAAGTGCTGTAAGCCTCAGAGAAGTCATCTCAAACAGACAGCTTAACCAAAGCGGGCATTGCTATGTAGCCTAGGGCTCATTTTCAGCTATCCCCGCATGTCCCAATTAGAAGAAATCAAATTGCCTCAGAGAAAATGGAAGAATAAATATGACCTCCCTTGTCTTGCCTTAATGCATCTTAATATGAAGCCATTCACTATAGCAGGAAATCAATGCAGAATTCCTTCATAACACTTGTAAAATTAAACTGTTATACATAAATGTGACTCCAGTGGTACCATCAATAGTTAAAATTCATGTGGTCCGTGAAGGTTTACCTGAAGGCTGGTTCGTACATGAATATCCTTCCCTTGATTTCTTTACATAAGATTGCTATATATTTGGTGATCAGTATACTGTGCTTTTTGGGAGTGAAGATGAAAGTTCAGCTTGTGGAATCATATCATGTCATCAGACAAAAATGATCCACTGAGAAAAAGTAAATGAGCGGCAACTGGGAGACACCTGAGAATAGGCAAACCTGTAGATACTGAAGTCAAAACTAGATGGGGTATTAAATGCATTGTTTATATTTACTTCATACTTTACAGTATACTAAATATATACAAAACTGGAGCTTCAGGGAAGAGTGAAGAAAGAAAGTGATCAATATTATAATTACAGCAAAATTATTCCATCAGGACTCTAACGACAAACAGGAAAAAGTCAATCTTTTTCTCTTACCATGGTTTTGTTAGATATCAGCATCCAGCCTGCCGTGGATCACAGAAGCCTAAGACAGATATAGATCACTCCTCAATAATATTCCACAAGACCTGATTTTACCTCTTATTAATGAATAGCTGCTGTTATTTTCTACTAAGTGAAAGTGAGATGGAAGATCTACTGTGAAAGCAGCCATACCTGTCATTCAACTCAAGGTGACTAAGTCATTCTCAACAAGAATGCTATGAGTAAATAAAGTTTCCTTTCTCTTTGCTGAAGATTAGCACCAAATGTACAGGTAAAGCGATAATGACAATGTATTTCATTCTTCATACCAAAACCTAGATTCAACTGGAAACAGTTATTATTGTATATCTGAATGTTTCCATGAACATCAGGATTATGGGAATTCTCAGAAGGAAAGTAAATACTGGGGGAAGATTACCCATGCAGGTCAAGACTTTGTACTTTATTAACCCTCTTTTCCTTCTAAAGACTTTATCTGGACATACTAAAAAGACTTGATGGATTTCCAAGCTGTTATTGTCTTGGTTGCAAAGACCTCAACATGGAGGGCATCAAAAGCTACTGCTGTACTATTCTGTTCCTATCATATTTCAACTTCTTAATGCAATGCTAGTAGAGCAGAACCTCATTTGCCTGAGTACATTCAACTATTAAAACAAAAAACCAGTCCTCCCCAAAATTGCTATTTTCTAGCACTCGCTCTCTTCTTCAATATTCTTCCCCCCCCCTCCCTCTCCCCGTCTCTCTCTCTCTCTCTGTGTGTGACAAAAAAGCAATAACAGACAACTGTCTTTCTGCAAAGTATAGTGAAGTTATTTGGTACAAATGGAGAGAATCTTTTTTTTAATTTCAGATCAAAGTGGAAATCTTTTGAAGTTTAGTTATTTGATAAAAAGGGCTTTATAACAAGCAGATAGAGAAGTTAGTAGGACATAGAGATATGTTATTAAACTGCAAACCATTATTAATACAGCAATTCTGACTTGAAAGAAATATGTGAAATGACACCGGAAATTAATTAGATTATTTCATCATTCTTTTACATTAAAAACTTTGATACAGTTGCATAGATATATAGGTACATTGATAAAAAGGCACAAAGACAAACAGAATTTTAATGAGTGGAGAGCTTTTATCTACTATCACTTTGTGACTTAATTTTTTCTGTTTATACTGCCTATTGATTCCAGTTGAAACCTGCTGTTTTAATGTTGTTATTGATATTCTCTCTGGGTTTTCTTCTAATTCTGGCATTGATATTACCTTGATCGGATTTAGTTTATTGGAATTGCCTGTAGGTTTCAGTCTCCGGAGTTTTCCCCTGCTTATAGACATGGAAAGATAAAACCTTTCTTTTTATCTGAAAATCCTTGAGAGACTCTGAAAGATATAGTCATTTTCTGAGAACATTAAAAAAAACAAGAGACAAGAATCAAAAGGAATATATTTTTCACTGTCTATTTAAAACATTTTTATACCTCACATTCGCTTTGCCACAAACACAGACATACACAAATGCACACATACAAAAACACACACATAAACACACATGCATAAAGACAAAGAGAGAGGGGGGAAGAAAGAGAGAGAGAGAGAGAGAGAGAGAGAGAGAGAGAGAGAGAGAGAGAGAGAGAGAGTTCTAGTCTAGTTTGGAAATTGAGAAACAACATGAACTTCATGTTGCAGGCTTTGTTGTCAATGGAAGCTTGAACACTTCATTAACTGAGGAGAGACATCATCCCTTATTAATTGTCTTAAATTGTTGAATCATTCTTTTGTTTTAAGTAGCCTGAAAAAAGGCCAATCCTAAACATCAGATTAATAATATATTTGCTGTTAAAAGGGTGCAGCAATAAACAAGTAGGGAGATTAGCATGCTCAGGTCTTCGGTAACTGTAACTCATCAACCAAATGCAGCCACTCATTAGATGAATGTAATTGCCTAATAAAGGGAAAATCAGGTGGATGGCCTAGTATCAGTCAGCCACAGAATGGCTGGTGTTTATGCTTAGTGGATGCTAGTTTGGGCAATGTGGTTTGAAAAAAAAAGCACACCAAACAAATACCCTTAAAGCACCATGTATCACTGCATTTGGGAGTCTATCTTTTAACAGTGGTCAAACATATTTTCCCAACTAAAATAACAGTCGGCAAAGCACTGACAGGGACTGTCATGGACAAAGACTGTGATCTAGATATCAAGTAGCTGGAAATGCATGGACCCATGTCTTGTGTTTTCATGCCAAAAGAAAAGGATGTGTTGTTTCAGCAACACTCAGTGGGCAAGCAGTCTGGTGTTTCTGGATTGATGAGGCCTGGTATAAAAACCAAGAATCTGTTCCGCCTTTTCTGTTCAACAGAACAATTCCTCTTGGCTGCTAGACTCATGATCCATCTTTTCACACCAGCAGAGTCAGTCCTTGCTGACAGCTGCTCATGTCCCAAGGCTCATTTCCTATGATGAGACTATAATGACGGCCCATATAAAAGTACACTCTAGGAAAATCCAGTTTTATGCTCCATGGAGAAACATGGCCAATATGAGACCCCAGGCCTAACTACAGTTCATTATGTACATCTTTCTTTAAAGGATAGGTGATAATAAAAGTGAAATTTGAGTGATTTGTTCTCACTTTACCAAAACAGTTGCCTCTAGTACAGGGGTGTCAAACTCAATTTCATTGAGGGCCACATCAGGGTTGTGTTTGAACTCAGGGGGCTGGGTTGGGCATGGTCAAGTGGGTGTGGCCAGCTAAACATCATGTCGGGGGCGCCTGTGGTAGCCCAAGCACTCTGCCAGTAAAACGTGCTCCTGGGCTCCCTTTTTGGCAGTGACCGCCTCCTGCAATCCTCTGCCAGCAAAAATGGAGCACAGGAGGCCCACCCGAACTCCCTTTTCACTGGCAGAGGCACTGCAGGCCAGTCCTTTGCTCTTTCCAGAGTGGCCCCATGGGCCAGATCTAAGTACCCCATGGGCTAGATCCAGCCCCTGGGCCTTGAGTTTGACACCCCTGCTCTAGTAGATGACATCTTTGCACATCTTCTGAAACAAAGTTTGAAGATATATTCCTTTACAGTTCTGCTGTTTTGTTGATGGCTTCCATCTCCAGTGCTTGACTATCATGGGAGATATAAGGAATTTGAAATTTGAGCCTTTAACTTTGGTTGGATACTGATATAGGCAAAATAATAAACAAAGAATAGTATGCATTCAGAACACTGAAAATGTAAAGAAAATTGTGTACTCGTTTACAGCACTAATAAACTGTATTTCTTTCTGTCCATACATTTGGCTCCAGATTACATGCTGAAATAAAATCGTATGCATATCCTACTTGGCAATATATTTAAGCTAGCAAAACAAATGCACATTGTTTCTTATATGGAATAAAAGACTGAATTTTCTTTCTGTACACTGAGCTATACTTCATACTGGCTGTTTTTCTGAATGTCAAATCTGTCGGCCAAGTACACATTGGCTCCTTAACCTGTTCCCTGGAGAAACTGTTCAAGAACTGCTTATCCATGTGGAAAGATTACTCCAGTATCAGTGAGACTTATCTGCTCTGTAAGTGCCAGTTCAGTTGTAAAGCTTCTCGGGGGGCATTTTGTAAGGAGCACCGACTCAGCATCAATGAATTTCAGGAAAATGGTATATAAAAACAACCTCTGTCTGTCTGTTAAGCCCATTAAAAATCATAGTATTACATGCAATATAATTTCAGGTAGTTTTTTTTTAATAACCTCCTTATTCATTTTTTCACTGTAGTCAATGTTCCTTGCAGTTTGATCATATGCTTAATAAGAGAAACTCATGAGTCAACAAAAAATATGCTGAATATTTCAAATAATTTAGGGGTACAATCCATCTAGGATTAAGCATGCTATCTCCTATTGATTTCATTAGTCAAAAAGTTATTAATTTTCCCAGAATCAAATTTACTAACTACATGAAAATGAATTGTATTAATAAGTACAGATTCATCCCTCAAAGAAAAGGCACAGAGTCTATGAGTTGCTGCATTGGTCTCCAGGGAATTTTATCCCATTTCCACAGATGGAAAGAAGAGTGAAATCAGACTTTTCAAATATTTTGAATGATTGGTAACTTACTATCTATGATTTATATTCATTCATTCATTCATTCATTCAAATGTTCATTTATTTTTAAGATGGTTCAAATGCTATAGCTCCAACACCAGAATTATAATAAAATTAAAATATTAGTAAATAATAAAGGAATAAACCTATCAGAAGTTATAGAAATAAAGTCAATTAAAAACAGCCAAGAGAAAGGAAAGGATTGTGGATCCCAATTGACTTTAGATGTATGAGGTAAGGCAGAACAGGGTCACTTTATTTTACTCACCAACCAAAGTGCCATTCAGGGAGAAGCAAACTGTTCAGCTACTTATCTTTAGAACGGTAGTCCCACAGTTCTTTGTCATTGTCCAAATTGATGGGAAAGATAGAAGCTGAGTCCAAAGCTTGCACAAGCAAGACAGCTGCCTATGCCTGCTTTTTTGAAGAACAATTCTACTCTTCTTTCTGGCCTCAAAAAAGTCTCTAAAATGACTCACAGATTTTAATAATACTAATATTATTGCATTTGCCTGAAAGGAAGACTAGGCTTTTCAGTGACCACAATTGGGATGGGCAACTTGGTTGTTAAACAAAATGGTTGCTTGGTGAAACCACAACTGCGCTTATGAGCTTACATTAGCTATCTTTTGCTTTTCAGTCCTGAGAAGGTTGTAATGCAAGAATTGATCATTTTTCATTTTTCACCACTTCATAACGGTGAACGGTCTCTAAACAAGGCAGTTGCTAAACAGGGACTACTCATATTTAAAATGTGTGATTGTTGGGGGATGAATGAATGTGAAGACAGAAAGAGTGTTTGTCTCACAGTTGAAGGAAATACATGCACAGTCTCTGTTTATTCACATCTTCCAAGCACCCATATTTAATGTTCATTCAGATTCCTTCCAAATGTAGACTACTTTATCTTCCAGAGGTTGTGAGTGATCCAAATCAAATCAAATTGAACTGAAGGGACTACTCATCAATATTGATTTCTTGAGAGAGTGAAGAATTATGCCCTCTCACACAGTAACTGATTACAGTTATCAGACTGTAGAGAATATCTTTGCAGAGAGAGAATGTTGCAGAATGAAGGCTTTCCGATAGATGAGCAAAAGTTTTCTTGCAAATAATTGAGTATACAACTTAATTAAGACAATGCCATTTTAGACTTCTATGATGAACCTACTCTTAAGATCAAACTATTTTTCAGAGCTATGATAGTTTTTGTACATCTTTTTCTAAGAGTTAAAATGTATTGTTAATTGTGCACAATAAATTAAATAGCATATCATTGCCTTTCTGATTTTTGTTTTTGATAGCATACAGTAGCTCAATTTTTATCAAGACTATTACATCTGAACAAGCTTAAAACCTACCCCCAAGTTGTTTTGCAGAATTTTCCCTCTTACATCTTTATATTTGCGATTTTACAACTTTTAATTAAAATGGAACAATGCTAATATACTTAACATCTTGTATAGCTTAGTACTCAGTTCTGGACCTGTGTGTAAGAGTACCAACAAAGCCTTATTGTTCTCAGATTTTAAATATTTTGCAGCTGTGGCTGTCATAGCAATTCACGATTTTGCATAGTGTACATTTTTTATAGCTGGACTAATGATTTTAAAGGCACCAAATGGTAACATAGTAGCTGAAATTTATTTATATTGCCATGAAAATCCTTACCCCTCTCTGTCTAATTAACAGCAAAGTGCTGTCTCATTGATCTCTTGATTAGGGTATCAGATCAGCTTGTTACTGAGGAGAGAACATTATTTAGCGTAAGCCTTTTTGCTTACAATCCCTCAAGTAGGTATAATCAGTTACAAGATAAGGAGAATCAAGAAAAGTTGAGTCTAGAGGTTAGAACCATGGGCCAAGAGAAAACAACTGAAGACAAACTAATTATAGGTTAGAAAACTTGTAGAGCTTAACCTGGCTGATTGACAGGAACAAGGGAGCACCTAAACCTTTTAAGAAGATTTAAGATTAGCAGGAAGGTAAATACAATTTTACAAAATACTCACACTTTTAATTTCAGACCACATATGATTATTATTTATTCAGGAAAGCCATTTTTTGTTAAGATCCTGTACAATCCATTGGGCAAGGGGCATGATTCCAAGACAAATCTAGACAATCAAATTTGGGTATGGTAAGAGGATACCCTTTTAAGAATAGAAAAATGGGGTACCAATAAAATAAAATAAAATAAAATAAAATATTATATAAAATAGGCTTTTTCTTGGCTGTGGATATATACTCTCCCACTACTACAACACCCACATAAGATCAACTTATTTAAATTACTCCAGGTAAGGATGGAGAAAAAATTGCACGGTTTAAGCATTCTTGCTAATCCTTCAAAAAAAGCCCCTCTCCACTCCTTTGTTTTTTCCAAAATGACAGAGTTGATCTCCAGCTCCTACTAGTACTATGTCTGTTCCTGACTTCTCCTAAGAAACCTACATTGTGAGGACTTGGAGAAGGGAAAAGCATATCATGATAAATTCAAAAGAATGGCATGTCTTTTTCAGGTAAGTGACTGGCAGCCCCGTTTATACTAACATCCTTTTATTCCTGAGTCTGTTTGGGGAAATGATTAGCAGGGAAAACCATTTTGTGAGAGTTACTTTTTATTTTTCTGGACAACTTGGACTTCACAATTATTATGGGATATTACCATACTATAACTGGTATGGGACTTTTGAATCTATAATGCTAAGACAACTGCTCGTATCATCAATATTACATATTCCATTTTTCTTTGCATTTCATCTCTGCGCAAATGCCTGTTTTTGCTGAAAGATAATGGCTTGTTAGTCATTCAATAGTTAAATATGGACTTTAACCTCTGTGCCTCCATTCCAGTTCATCACATTAACCACTACAAAAGCTATTTTGAAGATTCCATTTCGAAGATGGACTTAGAGAATGGTTTGGCCAAGCAGGAATCAAAGAAAAAAATCAAAGAGAAATAAAAAGAGACACTAATTTAAGTGGAAGACTGAGACTTTATAAATTTTGATAGTGATGCTAAATTAATGTGAAATACTGATTCTTGCTGGTCTATAGCTTTGTTGATGTTAGAGTACTTGGGGACATAGATATTATAGAATAATTTTAATTTGCCTCCCCGAAGAGATAGAAGGGCTGTTTTGCAGATATATAATTTTTATTTTTTATTACTAAATTAGAAAAGTTATTTCCAGTCAGGATGTATACTTTTATCTTTTTGCTTCTTTTCTACATTTTTATTACTTTTTAATTATAGTTAACCGGGTGTTACCTTGTTTTTTTTTTATGTTTTATTAGTATTTCCCTTTTTTCTTCTCTTTTCTCCTTTTTTTCTTCTTTTTAATGTTTAAGATATTTTTAGAATAGGGTATATAAGGGTGAGGGAAATTTTGAGATTTGTTAGTAATGAGTTAGGTTATAATTAAGCGTTTATAGTTTAGACCTGAAAAGATTTGTAATTGTTCTTGCCTTATTTTTTTCCCTTTTTCTTTTTCTCTTTTTTCTAATTTGAAGTCAAGGGTTTGTTATTAACTAACTAGAAATTTCTGTTTATAGTTTAAACCTGAGAAGATTTTTAATTGTTCTTGCCTTATTCCTCTCCTTCTTTTTCTTTTTTTTCTAACTTGGAGTCAAGGGTTTCTTATTAAATAACTAGAAATTTTAAAGGGTTTATTATTAATTTGTTATTAATTCTATTTAGTGGTTTTTAGTATAGCTATATATTATTAAGTTAGATGGATTTGAAGAAATAATTCTAATTAACAAAAATGTCTAATTTGAGCTAAACTTGAGATACATTATTTATTTATTTATTTATTTATTTATTTATTTATTTATCCAATTTATATACCGCCCCATCTCCGAGGACTCGGGG
>JAOYMU010000274.1:59277410-59287544 GCA_025802295.1 Psammodynastes pulverulentus
ATCTGTTGTTACCCGCCCCGAGTCCCGTGTGGAGATGGGGCGGGATAGAAATCCAATAAAATGAAATGAAATGAAATAAACTGTTTAAATTGGATGATAAGAAGAACCAAGTGAGGAGATATCAGAGAGTAACTCGCCATTTCACCTTTAGGGAATTGAGTGTAAATTAGTAAGCAAGTTCCATAACAGCCACATCTTTAGAATATCCATGACATGGCCTCAAACTTCCAAAAGTGCCTAAAAATTAGAATCACTATAACAGGGGCGTCAAACTGGCAGCCTATGGGCCAGATGAATCATGTGCAGGCCATGCCCACTCCAGTTCCATGAAGGAAAAAAATCACAATATGTCACATGATGGCAATGTGACACCATGAGTTTGACACCCATGCACTATAGTATATTGTGAATTTCTAGTTTAACTTATCCATCATGTTTATTGACAGCATAACCCTGATTCCTCAGAACATTCTTGACACAATATAGCATAACAACAATTGAGTTCTGCAGTGCTGCATTATCTTTTTTGGTATGTATACTAATTACAATTTTCCTTTCATATATTTCCTCATTTACAATGTGCTTCATTGATCTCACTCAGCCAGCTCAATCCATGATACAAAGAGAAAATAAAAGGCAAACACATTTGTGTTGTTTTAAAAGAAGAGTCTATGGTTAAACAACCAAGGGATAATTTTGCATTCATTTCATAAGATTGTTGCAATGACACAAGCCATTAACAACTAAAGAACCCCAAAACAAAAAAAAAATGGGTGCTAGATATAGTTGACACTTGCTGATTATTTTCTGCAAGCTTTGGCATAGAGATCTCATGCTCATGATTTGTGGATTTTTCTTGGCACTTTATGGTATTCTCACTAGGTCTTCATTCTCGAGTTCTACTATTCTAGAATGCCTATAGAAATGGATGAAATTCAATTTTGATGTATCTAAGAACTGTCCCTAGCGCACTTTTCATAAACACAAATAAAATAGTGTATGTATGAAGACATTTGAAAAGCAAATTCCAAGGAAATATCATTTTGTCAGTGGAAAAAAAAAGTTATAACAACATTTTACAAACATGAATTACTACTGTTGTTAAACTATATATTTTTCACCACATAACTGACTACTACCGGTAAAAAAAGACATGTCACACTATCAGAACTCAGGGATATATTTTAAGAAAATATTGAGTATGCTATATGCAGAAATCCAAAACATTTTGTAACATTATAAGGCTCATTTACATTGAAAGCACATTGTCTAACTAACTAATCAGTACTCCAATAAACATACATATGCAGTCGTAACACTCTTAGTGTCCCTTTGAGCATTTAAAAGAAAATCTGTGTTACAAATATTTAATATCAACGAAATTACATATGTGAGGGAAGATCTTAGGCTACTCAGGATTTCACATTACTTAAAAGAGCCATCTGTATAGACATTGGTAAGCCCGCTTAACATTGTTGCCAAATGCACAGCTAACACATGTTCCAGATCAAGTCTCATCTATGACCGCTTGCTTGACTTGTATGATATCCCATCTTGCATCTACTACCATTGGCTTTATTTACAGGTATATATGTAATCAAATGAAGTAATGCCAGTGATGGTGATGATAGAATGGATTGCATATCCTTCAGTCTGCATGACAAATTGTGTGTTTAAAAAAACATACAACTTGGAAGAAAAACATTCAAATGAAAAAGTAAAAAATTCTAACCTAGCCTTTACCCTCCCCTCCTGTTTTTTATTTGTACTGCCTCTTTTATATCAGAAACTATGCAAACATGTGATCTTCAACTGAAATCAGAAGTCTTACACCTCAGATTTGCAATTTTCATCCATATAGGGAAAGCTATATGTCACATTGATTTCAAAGTTGATTATGTTGAAGAACAATTCATAAAAATTATGCTGACATTCTTTCCAGTAATCAAAAGATAGTTTTAATTTTGCTCCATGCTTGACACACAGGAGTCAATTATGAAAGTCTATAAATATCATACATACATAGATGCATTCATTTATACTTAAGTACAGTTTAGATATAGAAGTTTCTTGAGGATACATTGGATTGATCAAAAAGCTAAAGATAATACAGCCTGATTATTGGAGACAAAGTATGCAACTGGACCTTCTTTTACAGTGGTGCAGAAGTTATTTCCCTGAGGTACTTTTTATATAGCTTCAATAATCCTGTAATGTCCAGTGGCAACCTGGCTATTTGTAATCCAAATATTACAACTGTGACTCTGAAATAAATAATCCCATAGAAGTATTTCTGGAACATTGTGGTGTTATCATGTAAAAGTATAGCAATCTTATCCATGTTCCATTAAAGCTCATTAGGGTTTTTTTTTCTTTAAGATATGCATTATTGTATTGAAATTTTAAATGTTTAAATGGGAGAATAGAGATGTAATTATGACATTTGTCTCTTATTAAAATTATCCAGAATATTTCTTCATTATGGTTTGGCATTGATCTAAATGATGAGCTCCTATATAGATGCTTTCAGTGCTAGTCTATGTTTGTATGTAATACACCCAACCACCCAGCATTCATGGTAATGCAGGCTGTCAATCCTACAGTAAATAAAAGATTGAAACAGCAGTGTTTTATCGATGTCAGATCCTCAATATAAATAGCTCCAAGGTGACTTCACTATTGCCTGTAGAACAGCGCACGAATCTCAGACCTTCAAGGAATTCCAGTTATCCAGTAGTTAAAATAATAGTTTAACAGCCTGATTCTTAATAGGTTATCACCTTTCCCATTTGGCTACCCCTCTGTTTGTCTTGCTCCTTGCACTCTGTTAAACAAGGAAAAATGTTGTGACCCATAATTGCGGGCAGATTCACAGCAGGTTTTTGAGGAGCGTTCTGCACCACAGTGTCCGAGCAGCCTCCATCTGCTGTAGTCTTGTATGCTTCCCACAGGGAACCTGGATAATTTTTCAGTCAATTAGCAGAAGGGCTGCTTTTGTTCTCCAAGTGCACCCTCCTGAGCTCCTCTTACACCCCAGTCTCCCCATTCAGTTCTTGGCAGTTTTGAAATAGCATATCATGTTATTTTTCTCTGCTGACCTCTGTGACATTGCTGACTGAACGCGACCGCATGTAATCATAGCCTCTTGCATTAACACTGTGCAATTGGAAATGTATTGACTTCTTTAAAATCGGGGGGGGGGGGGGGGATTGCAACTAATTTCACCTTTCTGGGGAGGATATTTTTTTAAATTTAATTTGTGTTATTATAAAAGCCGAGTTAGAATTAAAATTGTTCAATTGTTGTTGTTTTTTTAAAGTTCTAAGAAACTAGATGATTTTCAAAGTTGTTTCTCATCTAATGGAGGTTAACCAAATACATTATTGATGTGTGTTGTGAAGTACAAAAATAATTATTCAAAAATAAAAATAAGTTCAAAAGAAGAATCATATTTATTTCCTCCCTACATTTGTTCTACAGTTTATGTCAGAGACCTCAAAGACATAATTTAGTGCTGCTATTTATCTGTAACAAAACTTAAATTTTATTAATTTATTATACAAACAAGCAAAATAGAGAGTCATAATTTTAATGTAATGTTAGTAATGTTCCAGATAAACTCTTTAGTTACTGTTTATTTTTTTAAAAAAAAGATCATTCCTTTTAAAAACTGAATGTTTATTCATTTAAATCAGTATTTTTCAAGCTTGACAAGTTTAAGATGTGTGAACCCTAGCTGGCTGGTGAATTCTGGGAATTGAAATCCACACATCTTAAATTTGCCAACTTTGAAAAAACACTGATTTAAATTATTTTTTTATGTTATCACTAATTCTAACAGTGGGAGGTCATCTCATACACTGTGCAGCATCACCTAGGATGGGAAAGTTAATCAGAAAAACAAGGGACAATGCTACCATCAGCCAAAGAAAACAAATTGGTGAGGGAAAATTGGTAAAACTATCAAAAGATGAAATAAAACTCACTGATGGGAAATGTTTGGTGTAAACCTGCTTTTATTTAGAGAATATAGGTCAGATTATATGAGATTTTAGGCACACAACAAGTTTGTGAAGTGATGATATTGCTTCATCAAGATGTTAGTACGCTGATATTAAGAAAGTGTGGTATCAAATTCTCCAATATGTACCATTCTATTTGCCTGGCCATTTGCTGAACTTTAGTTTGCACATGGAACTAAATAACACAGAGATTGCACTTTGCCTTAAGAGCAACAGTATTACTTCCCGTCCCTTTCCAGTTTCAATGTCATCTATTTATTACAGGCTATTTCCTTCTCTGATGCAAATGATTCCTGACACACGGAAGAGATACACCCTCCCGTCCAGCACCTATTTGAGAAACGAAACCTATTGTCATTCATTTCTTCTGCTGGAGAAGATCAACTGGGTTTGCCTCTCTGTAACCTTCCCACCACCCAGCCTCTTGGCTATACCTTTCTATAGTTAATAAATATCCCTTTTCTACAGTGTTCAGCAATAAAATATTCACTGGGTCTGAGCTGGGGTTAACAGATTTCTGAAAATTTTATTGCATGACAGCCTGTCCTGCATAATCCCCTCAGCTGTCTCATGTTCTGGGGCAGGAACGATCTTATATGTCACTCTAATAGTCTAGAATTACACTTGTATCTCTGTCACCAGCATATGGGTTTGTGTATACCCCTAGGCCCAGCTCCCTCTCTTTCACGGCCTTTAAAATGATAACATTTGGCACAGCCAGTTTTGACAGAAAGTGAACTCTCCTTTCTGCATGTGTGACAAAGCCAGCCACCAGAGGCTTGACACCGAGCAGCCAATCATCACACTCTTTCCCAGATAATGATAGCGGGTTTCACTCATCTTAATAACCCACCTCTGCACAGGGGGGACTGCAATGCAGGGCTTTGCTTAATTATACAGTTTTCATCTTAAGTGTTTTATTCATAGGGAGGTGTGGGGAGGGTCTTCCAGTCTCCTCTTTTCCCTCCATTTCAGCCACAGAATGTACTGATTGCTGGAAGTTAGTGGCGGCAAAAAGGCCACTCTTGGGGTGGAGTGGGGAACAGCACAGAGGGAAAGCAGGTTGACTTGTGCACTCTGTAGTTCAAGGTAACAACAGCCATACAGTAGAGGACTGAATTCATTATGTTCTAGAATCTCTGGCTGTGTTAGTTGACTCTATATGTTGCAAGTTTCCTTTAGTCAAAATGTTAGATTATGGTTCTAGAATTGAATCTTTCCATCAGATGCATTTCCCATGTTTATGTATTTATTTAGGCAGCGAATAGGTAACCATCTTTCAGGATACTGTATTTCTCAGGAAAACAAACTTGGCTGTTGGGATTTTTTTCCTGAGGAATGCTGGAATATATGGGGCTTGTTATACCCCAGTGGCTTCTTTGTTTATTCATTAATTAGAGTTGATTGTTTTATTTCAACGTGCTGTTCTGATGGGAAGTACCAGCCTGTGACCTGATGAGTGTCAATATATTTTCTAAAATAAAACACAAGGAGCAAAATATGGCTCATTGAATTGATTTCATTGAGATAATTAAGCAATGCTGTATAAACAAATTAAAACATGGGAAAACATGGAAAAGTGCTGATCTTTGGAAAAGTGCTAAATTGTGTCTTAAAGTATTTCTGTTACTAATAAAATAAAAAAATTAAATTAAGAATTTCTATATTACTGTATTTTTTTTCTTTTTCCAAAAAGAAAATATTATTTCAAATAAGAATGTGCTAAGAGCTAGTACTTGAAAACAGATATATTTATCTCTTTTACAATTTATACCTAAATTGTTTCTAAAAGAATAAAGGAGAAAACAGGAACCAGATATACCTGGCACACAGTATGTGATGTAGGAGATGAACAGGCTGAGCTAATGTGTCATTAGTTTGAAATCATTGTGCAGCCACAGGAGACTCCAGTCCAGCCCTGTGAATTCAATTGACCCTTATTTAATGCAATTTAGCTTTGACCATTAGTTGACCAGATTCTTGCGTATAGGTAGCAATAATAAACTCTTCAGTGTTTTGGATTCAGCAAGTGTTCCTGATTCTTTGTGCCTGACATGTATGCATCAAAGGAATGGAGATCATGGATGCTCACATGAGTTTCATTTTCTGCACCATCTCTTACAGAGTCACTTAGAATGATCCCTTGAACCATCTCAGCAATTGCAGATCATCTAAGCTTACCTGCACCTTATCTACAGTTACAATTTTTTACCCATTTCTCTGAACCAGGAACATACAATATTTTGGAAAGTACATTTGATCTTTCAGTAGAATGTTAGGAGACCTTCCCAAATGTGGACAGATCCACAAAACAACTAAATTTGTTTTACTTTAATTAAAATTGAATTACAATGACATAAATTAAGTACGGTTAATATTATTGCTCCCAATGTACTTTTTAAAATTTCTTCCATTTGCCAAATTAAAAATTACTGTTTGCCAGTAATTTAGGAGCATTTCTGGATAGATTCACTCAAAGTTTTAGAAAGTTGCCTGAGACTGTAAGTTTTCTACTTTTAACAACCTCCAGGCTTTAGGTACATTAAAATAGAAATCAAACTTCTATCAGATACCAGGGTTCCATTCTGAAGGGAATACTAATTAAAATGGGATTCCAAATGATAACATTTAATGGGGCTTTGAATCCATACTTGAAGAATGAAGCATGGCTATGGCCTTACTAAAGATACATGAATATACCCGGGAGACCAATGGCACCACACTTTGTTCTAGGAGCAAGAATGTTACCTGGATATACAATGTCTCCATGCTAGAGAGAATGGCTCCATTTCAGAATCTCAAATTGAAATTATTATATTCCACTTTTTTTACTTTAGTAAAAAGAACAAATCCAGGATATTAATGAAGTCTGTCAAAAAACATCATTTACTAACCCAATTAACGAAGAAAAGGGATACATGCTTAAGCAGAATTAATGAATGATATAAAATCAGGTATCATTTTTTAAAAAGACAATCTCGGCCAATTCTGTTACAAATAGAACTGCTCTGAAAATATTGACTTTATTGCCTGAAAGTCTTTTTCCTAACCTATTAGTGTGAGTGCCAATGCAGGGGGTGTGGGAGCTACAGTAATTTAAATGTAAACAGAAAAAACAAGTGACAGTTTATGTCAATTTTACCATCTTGGTGCATCATCTATATTGTATACATTTCCAAGAATGCTCATGAGCAGGCTCAATAGAAAGTATGGGAAATGTTGATTAACATATCTGGAAGGCACCAGTGAGAGGAAGATTCTTACAATCTTTACAAATGATACTGATAATGAAAAAGATTGACAATAATACTCACAGGTAAATTAATGGGTTTATACATCCTTTTTTTCTCCTCATTATTGAAGATAGATAACTCATTTGCTCTTTCTTATTATGCTAAAATATCACCCAACCAAAGGGGATTATTAGATCAAAATTTTATATGAACATCTGCTGTCAGAAAACAGATGGGCTATAGTAAAATATAATCTGCATCACTGAACTAGACAACCTATGCCCTGTTGGGTCATCATTTCAGTGATATTTCCTTACCTAAACAGAGAGACAAAATGACCATGGGAGGACAAAACATTGGTGGAGTGACTTCTGTTTTCCTGCCAGCTTCCCCACTGAGTATCCTTGTGGGAAGCTGCCAGAGAGCATCAGTAATCCAACCTTCCTTCCTTCCTCCCTCCCTCATTCCCTCCCTCCCTCCTTTTTTTTGAATTCCTAACATCCCACTCAGTGGTGGCATCCAAATTTTTTTACTACCGGTTCTGTGGCCGTGGCTTGGTGGGTGTGGTATGGCTCAGGGCCAATCAGAGGTGGTATTTACCGGTTCCCTGAACTACTCAAAATTTCCACTACCGGTTCTCTAGAACCTGTCAGAACTGGCTGAATACCACCTCTGATACAAGGCCTCCCTTCTTGTCAGCCCTTCCTTTGCAAATAGGAGTCAATCCAATTTTACAGATGTGATGACGTGACAGGGATTACTTTGGGGTATGAGCTGGAAGCTCAAGATAATGAGAAGCCATAATTAGCTATCTTCCTCACCATTTTAAATTTTGGTCAATGCTCAGTGTGGGAGAAGAACAAGGTAGACCACGCATTTCTGGTATTTTTCCAATATTTTAAATAATATTTTTCATAGTTTGGGACTATCCACACCTGTTATGGATAGTATTCAGCAAACTATCTCCCACCTAAACAATTTTATAAACCTTGATAGGTGGATAATAGTGAAAATAACTCTTTAATATTATTTTAACATTATGCTGACATTATTGGAGGATGCAATAAACTCAGAAACTGATCCTTTTTTTTTTAGTCTTTCATTGTCTTGTCTTTCATTGTCTGTAATGCTAACACATTAGTCTTATTAATAATTGGATCAGCATTTGCCTGTAGAAAATATTCTGACATTTTTCAAGAACCTGACTTATCATTAGAAAATCCTGTCACCTACGATCCACCCATTCTCTAGAAAACTGTATTCACTTGGTTGAGTCACTTGGCTGAGATGGGCAGCTATAGTAATCAAATAAATAAATACAATGTATAGCGTAATGTCTCCCTTAAATTATCACTCAGAATTAAGGTGGAGAATTTCAGTCATAGACTTGGAAGTCAGCTAAGAGATCTTCTAGATGAACCCAGAGCTGCCCAGAGCAGGAAACCTGGGACTAGCCCAGACACATGGTTGCACAACCTTGGCTTGAATACCTTTCATGGTGAAACATACTACACAACTCCAGGAAACAAGCTGTTCTACTGCTTAATAGCTCTGAAGGTCAGGACACTCCTCCTTATTTCAAGTTTGGATTTCTCTCTGAATGGCTTCCACTCACCGGTTCTTGTCCTATTATGGAGAATAAATCTACACCCTCTTCCCTGTGACACGCTTAGAGGAAGCATTGCTGTTTCTCCCACTTCCTTCTGTACATGACACCTTTTTAATTAATTGTCCTTCATACTACCGTATAGATTGGGATTGTCTTCCGCCTGCAGAAAACGATATCATGCTCACTATTTTTAAAATGCATTCACTTTATGGTTTTATGTTTAAAAGATAGATCTGAGATACAGTTCTGACTTCAGCATTTGTTCTCTGTATTTTCAGTTTTGACTATACAGGGAGAAGGCAAAATTAGCCCATCTGTTCCTCTTGAAAGAGGTGCCTTCCTAAACTCCTGCCTCTTTGGTTAGATAACCTGCAGCTTTAACAAGCATAAAGGTCCTACTCCTTCTTCCAGACATTTTGAAGAGACACGTGGAATTAAGGAGGGGAAGAAAGTTGCTCCTGGAGTACTGTGAAATCTCCTTGTAAACTTAATACTTTCCTCCAGGAGCTGCTCCCTAACCACTGCCTCTTAGACACTTCTACATAAATAGCTATAATAGAAAGTTGCTTTTTAATGCCAATTTTTTTCACAAGATTTAGCTGCAAAGAACAGAAAGCACTAGTACCTTAAGCTAAAGCCCATTCTGGGATTACAGCCTGTTCTTTATGGGTTTCAATATTTATGGGTGAACAATCCACTGGAGCACTCACTGGAGATATCTGGATAAGAAACTATTAAACCGCTCTTTCACTCTCCATTTGGTGCCTGCCAAGGAATGAATGTATAGGAAGTGATAAGTTATCTTCCGTATTCCTTTTGGAAGAGGGTGCATTCATATTTTACCCAAATATAATGCAACATCAATATGCAGTAACTAAGGAGATTAGAGAAGGACATATGTAATTGCCCTGCAATTCTCTTAATTAAGAAAGTGCCCCTGCCTGAGGTCCTTGTTGCCATTCTGATTTGTTATCTAGAATTTGACAGTTCGGTGCTTGTAGGCACCTCTGTACTCCCCAGATACTTGTTTTGGTTCCATGCCTTACTCCCTTCTATGCATTTCTAAATGTAAATTAGCATAGCACAAAGCAAAATACCAAATTCTAATAATGTTTTCATTTACCAAAATTCTTCTGGCCTCCAGAGTAGGTGGAGGTTGCTTAGTGCTCTCTCTGCCTCTCTGCCTCTCTCCCTCTCCTTCTCTCTCTCTCTCTCTCTCTCTCTCTCTCTCTCTCACACACACACACACACACACACACACACTTTTGCC
>JAOYMU010000274.1:59322030-59332895 GCA_025802295.1 Psammodynastes pulverulentus
AGTGCCTTATTAAAATCCCAGTGGCACTGGAGTATCTGAGGTGGGGAAAAAAAGGTTAAACTGCATATCAACTACTGAAGGGAGCTGAAAGGATGTGGAGCCCAATTAAGCCTTCCGTGCAGCTCTGGCTCATAAACGTTTGCTACTTTTATTCCCACAGGATCACATCTCTGAGCCAGGCTGAGAGGGAACCCAGCAAGAACCTTTTCATGAAAGCTGCTACTGAGCCTGGGTCCAGCCCAGTCCTTCTGGGTGAGTGCCTTCATACTCCCTCTCTATTAATCATCATCTGGCCTTCCAGCACCTGGGACTGGCTTCCACCCCCACTGTTGCTATATTGACAATATTCCCTGTTGATTTCCTCATTTTCTCAGCCCCGGCTAGAATGACCTCTTTAAAATTCTTTATAAACGTCCGTAATTGCTGCATCAAACTTCAATTCATTACTTTCCTGGGCCTCATGTATTTTAATGATATGAAAGTTGACCACATTTACATGCAAATTGAAGTTTTTATATTAATAAGGGCCAATAAAAGGAGAAGACTGCATGGGTAATGCTCCATTATGACTTTTAAATACATTTGCCCGTGTTTTGCCACTCGGCATTAGCGTGGTCTGACCACGAGGAAATCATGTTGGCCTGATTGCAATTTTGTTTTCCAATTGAAAGTACAATTTCATCAGGTTCCCCTGTCATTTCTAATAATGGCTTAAGTTTGTTTGCTAAATTGAGGAATTTCTCTCAGTCTCTGGCTGGGCAAGAACACAGGTGAGCACTGGCAGCTGTTTTTCTATGAAGGACATCATTATGAACTACACCAGAGTCAATCTCATAAGATTTGCAAGTTAAAAGGAGCAAAATGACTGATGGCCCAGTGCTACAGAAGTTCAATATTTTTAAGCTTGTTTACTTTTAATGGAAAATGTTCAAAAATACAAGTTTATAATGTTTATTATGTATTTATTATGTAGAATATATGTACACACACACACACACACACACACACACACACACACACACACACAGAGAAAATTGGGGACACAGCAAGGGTGGGATTCTCCAGGTTCGGACTGGTTCAGGCGAACCCCTAGCTCCGATGATCAGCTGGCACCAAACCGGTTCACTCCGATAATTATGTGGGCCTGCCCACCTGCCCCTGTGCTGTACTCACCTATATCTGCTCAGCTGATCCATGCGGCAGAGTGGATTGCCGCGCGTCAGCTATGTTACTTCCCTGAAGTAACATCGAAGGTAAGTAATTTCAAAAACTGTGCATGTGCGCACAGTGCATGATCAGCGAACCAGTTGTTACACCAGCAGCATCCCACCACTGGGACACAGATAGAGGCATAAAGCTTAGAAAGAATCTCAGGAATAATATACTTGGAAATAATATTGTGATGTCTCCATCATATGCACCATTTTTGTTATAGGTGTCTGTTGGAGTAGGAAGAGTCTTCAAAGTTCCCATCCCCTGTTCCCAAGGCCATATTACAGAACTCCTGATTGTCTCTCAATCCTCTGACAGAGGGTAGCACAGAGAAAAGCAACAATAATTCTCATGTACAGTTTTTGGCTCCAGTCATGTATTATTTAAATTAATTTGGTGTGTGTGTGTTTGTGAAAGATAGAAGAAAGAGACAGAGAGAGACTCTGTGTGTGTGTGTGTGTGTGTGTGAGAGAGAGAGAGAGAGAGAGAGAGAGAGAGAGAACATATGTATGCATAATCAAGTAGCATGAAATACTTTTGAAAAAACTATTTACTGATTAAAAATTGTATCAAAATAGTTTTGCAAGTGAATGGATAGGCTTCCTAGCAGGACAAATACAATAAGGTTGTCCAAGCCATTCCATGCATAAATGAAATAGCCTATCCAATATGTGGATACTAAAGATATGTTTTTCAAGCTGTGTTCTTATGATTTTAAAAAATGTTTACTGTCTCTTCCCTGCAACTTGTTTGTGGGGGTTTCAGCTTGGCAGGGAGTGAAGAGGAGATCTGAAAGAGACAAGCAAAACAAGATGTCAGAAAGACAAAATGGGGGAGTGGGGAAATGGGAGACCGAGTGATATTGTTTACACTGTACCCACTTATTACAATGTTTATCTAGCAGTCTATATCTGAATGACCACCACTCCTAGCTGTAAAAACCAAAAACTTACTATTTTATTACATCTTCAAGAAAATAGAGGGAAAGAAATCACAATTGTGTTAGTTGGCGAATTCTGGGAGTTCAGACATCTAAAAGTTACTAAGGTTGAGAAACATGGGCTTGAAATGTAACAGGACAAAGAGCAACTACAGGAACTATTTTCTTTAAGAGATAAGTATGGCAGCAACAAAGAAACCTTTGCCTGATTCCAATAATCAGTGCAGAGCTTTGCCTGATGACATTCAAATGGAGGAATGAAGTAAGTACAGATTATTGTTGTTTTAATTAGGAGCTCCATCCAGATTGGAAGTTTTTATTAAGAAACAAGATGAGGCAAATCACTTGTTTCTCAGCCATCCCACTGACTTCCATTTGAAGGGGTTATCTCTCTTGCTGTAAGATCTGCTAATGATTTGTTGCATGAAATGCACAGTGTATGCTCCCTCTAAAAAGCCAGCCATTTTTTCCCCTAAAAATGTCACTTCATTCTTCTTCCATCTTCTCACATGAGGCTTTTTTCTTTCCTCAGTGGATGGTTTTGGATAAGTGCTTCTCCCAGGTAATAATGTACTGTAAACCTAAGTTTTTCTCAAAATATACTTATATTTTCCTTTTGTTTCTCTTGGTGGCCTGTTTTGAGTACAACCCTGGGTACAACTCACTCTCTGTACCACTCACTCTCTGAGTTTGCTATTAAAAATAAGGAAAGGGGTATAGAATCTCTTTTTCCTGTTAAAGAATAACCAACTCTGTACATAATCTTTTGCTTTTCCAAACTACTACATAAATAAATTGTCTTATAAATAACCCAAATTTGTGTGTGTGTGTGTGTGTGTGTGTGTGTGTGTGTGTGTGTCACAAATACTGATTACTTGGAAGATTTTAAAACCTGAAGTTTCCTTGCCTTTTTTCAGTCACTCATTCACTCCTATTTTTCCCCTCACTTGAAGATCATCTTTATTTCCAACTAGTAAACAATGTAAGTCATTTCTATAACTCTCTGAGCCACTGTATTGTAACATCAATGGCCTGGAGCATGCAGCTTTTCCTTACAACATTTCAATTTAAACATTACTGCACTGCAGCATTGTCACATCTCATTTACACTGTGGGATTCAATGGGAGACAGGGATCATTACGTGGAGAACATTGAGGAAAAAATGCATTACACTCTGATCATAACCATAAAAGTAACTAAAGAGAAGTAGACAGATCCAGATGCAGTAGCATTCGATATAATAAAGCAGAATAAGCATTGTGCTGGAAAAAATGCAGAAAGGGTGAAATTTAAAGAGAAAACTAGCCACTTCACTAAAATTGTCCAGCTTAAGTCAAATGAGATTACTGCTGACACCTCTGGCTATGTTACATTGCTTTGAGAATCAGTTGCTTCACTTTTCTAGATTATCACCGCTGAAGCAATTGTCTCCTACTTCAGATGTTGAGATTATCATTTTTTTTATCGTTGTTGTTTCTTCTCCTCCCCACCCCAATTCTTCTTTTTTTTCCTTTTACTGAAAAGTAGTTGATGTGAGGATATAGGTTATGTAGATTCATACTGCAATAATTATTCTGTATTCTTGCTTGGTCTGAATGCAGAGATTGGTCCAAGTGAGTCTGTATGCAGTCAATGTAATTTATGGAGTGCCTCTGCTTTGTCACACTTGCAATGCTATTTCTTTATCCCATAATTCAGGGGTGTTTCCATTTACTCCACAAATCATATTTTGTTCAGTGTTATTAATAGCATTCACTACTAATTCACATTCACATATTAATGCAGAATGCCAATATGTCTGTGGTGAGAACTATTAAAGGAAACCATGCACTCAACTTGAATAAAATAGGTTAGGATACTTTACCCATGGTGGCACAGTGGTTAGAATGCAGTATTGCAGGCTAACTCTACTAGGAGTTCGATCCTCACCAGCTCAAGGTTGACTCAGCCTTCCATCCTTCTGAGGTCAGTAAAACAAAGACCCAGATTGTTGGGGGGCATTAGGCTGACACTGTAAACTGCTTAGAGAGGGCTGTAAAGCACTATATAAGTCTAAGTGATATTGCTATTGCTACTTCATATTATATAGCAAAAATTATAAGTATTTTGTTTGGCAAGTCCTAAAGTCTCCTTCTCCATCACGGTCCCACAATGACCAAGCATATGCCACCACAAAGCCCTTCATTTTAGGGAATTAGGGATGTGAAGCTTATTTATTCTGACCCTGCAAATAGTCATGATGAATGTAGCGCTATGAATGTGTCTTGTCATCTTTTAAAGCCATCAAAGTTAGTAAGCAACACTGCATCTAATGGTTTAATAGCAGAGTTTGATATAAATAAGTTTTTCCTTTAATCTGCTCCATCATACACACATTCACACACATACACACACTTCATTATAATTTGATGTCCCAAGTTCTAATATTAACAAAGAAATATTTTTTCTTCACATTGGATATAATATGCCCTGCTCCCATTTTTGTCTGTTTCATAAACTAAAGTTTCCTGTACATGGTAATCATTTTAGGAGAATTAGGAGAATATGAAACTTCTAAGTGTGTTTTCTCACCTCTATCCTTTTGAACAATGGTGACTAGAAATGCACAGATATATTTATCTTTATTTTCAATGCTTATTCTAATGCTTCTGGATATGAATTGGTTCTACTCATTTGGTGAGCATTTCCATCTAGCCACCTCCCCAAACTTGCTTTTCCTATTTACTGTAGGAATATTTAAATACTATGCCTTCAATATTTCAATATTTTCAAATTCTCTGCTAAATCTGTGGTTAGAGGAAGTGGGTGGGATGTTTGCTCCAATAGTTACTTGCAGGATTTCCTCTTAGCTGTAATCTTATTCAATTAGCAATTCAATCCCTTCTGACATTTTTCCTCTGGGCTTATTGGAAGCAGGGGAAGCTAGAGGGTTTGCAGACCGTAAGAGGGATTATTGTACAATGAGAGATAGGACATGTAAACATTTATTCAGCTCATTACTAAGTGTAGGAAAAGCCACACTCTGTTCATGGGAATTTCTCCAAAATTAACTTCTCATTTGGAAAAACTGCTGAAGGAAATTCTCTTCCATCAAATTGCATGATATGTAGCTGGAAAAGAAAAAGGAAGAAAGCTTTGTTGGCCAATTGTTCCCTGCCCCCTTGGCCTAAATGTGCATCACTTTACACTTCCTTACTCTAAATTATATTTGCCATTTTAAAAATCATTTCTCCAGGCTGAAGAGGTCTTTGAGGAGTTCTTAACTGGCCCACTTTGTCATAACCACTCAAGTTTATTTGATGTCCTCAGTACCTCAGTGCTCACTCTTAATTTCAGATCATATTTCAGTTCATTTAGGAACAAATTAAAAAGCACAGGGCTTAGTAGTCATTCTTTGGAAGGCCCACCTTTTCTCCTTGAGAGAACTGTTCATTTTATCTCTATATTCTGGTTCCTATTTTTGAATAGTAATTGATTTATCAGAGGGCCTCTCTTCTTGCTACAGTAGGTCTATCCAAGATTCTTTATGAAGGGTTTTGTCAAAAGCCTTTCGAAAATTCAGCTGAACCAAGTAGTAAAATGATGCTATACCTTAAAAATTGTTTTTTTTCCCCCAACCATTCTCTTCAGTGATGGAAAAACAAAACCCCACTGCTTTCGATGTCTCTCCACAATGAATGGAAAACCTAGGTGAAATTCTGATGTGGATAGGCGAACCTTTTATTATGAAATTGTATGGGATTTCTGACCTTCCTCACATTTCCCATAATCAGATAAAACTAAAGAGAAGATAATCATGATATCACATAGTCCTTTGTTAAAACACTGTTTAAATAACTAAATTAATTAAAGCCTAAAATAAGATAACACAAGTCACAAATTAACAGTGCATAAAATATTCTATACATTCGATCAGCCATACCTTGAGTAATTTCAGATCCTATTACTTTCTCTAAGGTACTTAAAAGAATGTTGAGTAGGTGTAATAATGATTTAGTAGCCTTATCCTCCCCCACTATTGATGTTTTAAAATCTCTAACATGCTTTTAACTAAAATGACATTTGAAAGTTGAGTCAAAGCAAACTTCAGGAAAACTTCTTTTTTCCAGCCCCCACTTTGCCATCATTTTTCAGTTCTGCCCTGAAGGGCACACCTGGATTTATAGAGCAGCTATGTCTGTTTCCCCTTTCTTTGCTGATGGTTTCAGTTAGGATAGTAATGACAGATCATTATAGTGGAAGAGTTTTTTCTTTCTTCATCATTATCAGTATTTATAATACTTTCCCATACTTTGTGCCCCTAAGGCTGTCGCCTAAGCACACTCTTCAGCAGTAAGATGTTTCTTCCTGAAAGATATATTTAGGATTAGTACCTTAATGCTCTCTCCACTCCTACTCTTTGGTAAACACTATGAGCAAGATGAAATTGAAAACTTAGACTACTTAGGAACAACCATGCCAGACACAACTTAGAAATCCCTCATGCAGGTCACAGTAAGGCTCAGAAAAGTTTCTTTTTGTTGCCTGCATTAATTTGTTTAGTGCCAACTGAGTCAAATTTGCCTCCTTGTCACTGCATAACAAAGTCCAGCTTTTCCAAGAACAATCCAGTACTCCAGTAATCCCTTTGATCTTATCCATCCTCATTATCCATTGTCTTCTTTTTGTTCTATTTCCCTCAGTCTTGCCAAGTATAATATTTTTTTTTAATTCCCAAACCACGTGCCCATATGTGTGAGTTTCTGCTTGCTCACCATTGCTGCAAGTCCAATTTCATTTGGTCCAGGATTGTGTTTTTTTTGCCCTCCACTGTACGCTTAATAACCATCTCTAAATCCATAGTCTGAAGACATCTTTATCTTTTTTCCAGTTTTTTTAATTAATATCCAATTCCTATAGTTGTGCATTACCACTAAAAAGACCATTGGTTTCACTGTTCTAATCCTTGTTGTAATTGAAATGTCCTTATCCTTTATGATCTTGCCTGTCCTAGAGAAGTAAAAAAGCAATTAATTATAGGGTAGAAGGCAATGACAAACTTTCCTTCCAAGGAATAATCTCTTTTTCACTTCTCAAACACACTGTCCATCTTTATCAATATTTATCAATGATCTGATGTTAATCATAAGTTCATTAAACATGCTGGTTGACATTACCATTTTAATATTGATCAGTCAGACATTTTTTCACTTTCCATTTTTCACTCTCCTTCTAATACTTCTTTACTTCAGCCAACAAGATGGTGGTTTCTGTATTTTTCAGATAGCTTGTGTGTCACCCTCCACACCCTCTACTCTTATATTATATTTTCAGAGTAAGTTAAATAGATACATGAACAATATGCAACTTGTCTCACTTTTTTTTCCCATTCTGAACCACTCTTGACTAAACACAGTTTTTACAGTGGCTTCCTATTTCATCTAAAGATTCCTCAGAAGAATAATCAAGTATTATGGCACATCTATTAGTTTCAATATTTCATATTCTGACATAAGGCTTTGCTGTAAGAAAAAAAACTCCTTGTATTTTATTGCTTTCACCATTATCCATGATACGTTAGCTATCCTCTACCTTTTGTGAAATCTGACTGCTCATTTGTATAGAACCAGGCTGTGCAATTGAGCGAACTTCATCTGTGCATGCATGGGATCTAGGTAGCACATGTAGCCATTCTACCTCCCACCACTACCGCTGTGTCCAGTCTTTGGAAAAATTGTTTCACCTCAAACTGGTCCCTGGTACAAAAAAGGTTGGTGTCCACTGCTATATAAGATCTTAAATATTACTTTGATATATAAAGAATTAATACAGTGGTTTGGCAATTTGTGTGTTCTTTTTCAATATATGCAGCTGTCCACTCTCTAAGCAAGTTTCACAACCTTGCTTCATTTGCAAACATGGAACTGTTAGCACTTTGGCTGCTGCTTCTACAGTTCTTAAACAGTTTATCAACTTTCAACAAGGATCAAAATTTTCATATTATAGACAAGTCATGCATAGACCTAGCTTTGCTGAGAAGCCTATAATGCTATGAAAGGTGGAAGGAAAGAAAAGAATGGTAAGATAGGTAGACTCTGTTACACTGGTGATGGGTACATGATGGGACCCAAAAGATCAGGAAGAAAGTCTATCTATTTTGGCAGTAAGAGTCAACATCAATTTGGTAACACATAACCAATCAATTATCCATTCATCTTGTGCTTTCCTATTTAACAGCTGGTCTATTTTTGCTAGTACTTTATATTCCCATGCAGTTGGTTCCTGAATATTTTTTTCCATATAAAATATGTTATTATCCTATAATCCTGTTTGTAAAGGGTTTCAGTGTAATCTTTCCATTTTCCTTTAATTTCTTTTGCTTATATCAAACCTATTCTGTCATTTCACTTGGGTACTCCTACTTTATGTCTATGTTTTCTTGTGATGTCTCTAATTTCCTCCTTCTATATTCTGTTTGTTGACATTCTGGGCTGAGATATCTTTCCTTGTTCTTCCTTGCTTGGAACTGAAAGTCTGTGTTCAGATGTCAACCATCCTTCATGTTACCCAAGATTTGCATAGGATTTTTAAAAAATACAGGAAACAGCTAAGCATTTTTAAATGCCTGCAATATCTCAGTAATTCAAAGTTGTTACTTAACTGGTACAAAATCTTCATGCATCCCAAAGAAACATATAATGTTAGAGGTGAGGAAACATAATGCTGCCTGGCACAACTCAGGATTTTTGTACATCAGATTCAATTTCTGCTTCTCCAATCTCAGCTGAGAGAAGAGGACTAGGAAAGATCTCTCAAGATAAAATAAATGCTTTTCATATAGAGAACTGCAGATTCAGGGATTTGCTTCTCTTATCTCTGGAAAAGAATCTGCTCTAAGTCCTTAGAGAGCCACTGCTAATCAGAACAGTAAATAATAATGAGATGAATGAGCAAATGCTTCTTTGCAATTCTGAAGCCTTTTCACACTTGGCCTAAAACATTGCATTAAGTGAGGGAAGAGAGTCCCCTGCTTTGGTCTCCGTGTAAGATGTCCTTCTCTTTACTCTCCTCTTGATGAATTTGTTTTCATAGTTTGATGCAATTAGCAAACTAGTCACAAAAGATAAGCGGGCATAATCAGAACTCATTAACTGAAAAATATAGACAATGTAAATAATCACGAGACTACTTGTTTTCAGCCTTTTAAAGGTTGAGGTTAGACATGCTTACTTAATATTGTTAAATGGTTTGATTCAGAATAGTGACTTACGACAGTGAACTATTTTTTCCCCAACAATCTGAAAGATTAATGTTTATGCAGCACTTATTTCTCCATTGGCAGCAGCTTTCCTTACTTGTTCTCACCTATCCAATTGGTTTCCTTTGCATTCTTTTCATGTTTTTCCGTTTTAGCCTTGTTAATCAATATGCTAATGATATGATACTGGTTCTCCACTGAGCTGTATCCCTTGTGCTTTCCAAACAGCAACAATTATTAGCTGACTGCTTGCCACCTAAGTTGAGGCTCAGAGTCATCTGAAAACAAGCTTCAAAAGTACTGGATTTCCAAAACAATGGGGCTTACCAAAGCTGAGATAAGTTAAGTAGAAAAGTGATTCCTTGGTGTAATCAGGCAAAGTAATGCAGTATCATACTGGAGATTAAAGCTTGATCTTTGAAACTGATCTCTGAAGCCTGGAGGATAAAGCTTGAATAGCATTTTGAAAACAATAGATGAAATGTGTATTATCTTTTATTCAGTGGTCAAATGATCACTGATTTCTCTTGAAGTCAGCCCTAAACTCCACAGTATTCCTACATGCTTTTATTGAAATGCGTTACTTGAAAGATGCAATCCTGTGTACTCTTGCCAAACAATAAACCTCACAAAATACAGTAGGACTTATTGTGAAGTCTACATACATTACTGATAGTTGATAAAGTTTGAATCTTGGACAAAAGATATCTGTATATAAACTTTTATCTGTTTTGAAGCTCAGGCTGGATCTAAGCAAGTCATTTGCTCTCAAGGCCCAACTAAATACCACGTGCCTGCCCTATTTAAGTACAATTGATGAATTTCTCTCTCTAAGGCAAAAAGTCCCACTTTCCAGTATCATCAACTCTTGACAGGGAATATCCTAGCACTAAGAACTGGACTCTTGTAGCAAAGTCTTTCAACATTTGTGTGCCAACTGTATTGTACAGTTAGTGGTACAGATTCTGTCTTCCATAATATGACATTCATAAATACCTGTTCTGAAAACAGGCAGATTGCAAACTTGAAACTACTTCAGAGCAACTCTAGATCTTCTTATACACTATTTCAAAACAAATGATATTATATTTTTAAAAACATTCTGGCAAATCTTAGCCAGTACTCTCCTGTACTCCTTATATGATGGTGGAAATGTATGCATGTTATCAGTTTGAGTACATTTGATCAAGTAATGGCATTATATTCTATAATCAAGGCCTTTCTTAGCATTGAATAGGGTATCTTACAATGTTCCTGAAGCTTCATAACTTGTAACAGAATCTTATGTATGCTAGAAGGCCTTGTAGCATAGTTCTTCTGTGAATAGAATTGCAAATGTTTTGAAGAATTGCATTTTCACATAAAAACTAGGCTATATCAGTCTTGCTTAGTTTAAGATAATGTGGGACAAACTCTGGAAAATGGAAAGATATCCTTTAAGGGAATAAAAGATTGTTTTCTAAGATAGATAATTT
>JAOYMU010000274.1:59726422-59739193 GCA_025802295.1 Psammodynastes pulverulentus
TAGGGTTCTTAAGGCTACAATGAATATATACATATACACATACACATACACATACACGCGCACACACACACACACACACACACACACACACATATATATATATATTCATTCATTACATTCAATGGGGCTATTCCTGAGGAGGTTTGAATGGGCTTGCTTTGAATCTTCTACATTCAAATTCATGGGGAACAGATTTAATAACCCTAATGGAATTTGGTGCTTTGTAAACATAAGTTGAAGTAATATCCTATAGGCTATCTAAATCCACATGAAGTAAAATAATTGTGAAAATCTGTATTAGGGACAGGACTGAAGTCATGACCTGAGAGGTTATACTAATAAGCTTCTATACCAAGCTGAAGCCAGGCTGGTCCAATCTTTCCTCTTCACATTGGGTAGACCAGGACAGCCCCGTGGGCCAGATCTGACCACATCGCAGGCCGTATCTGGTCCGCAGGCCTTGAGTTTGCTCTATATTGTTTAATGAATATAGTTGCTTTATATGTTCCAAAGGTGATTTTTCAAAAGGCAACTGGACTTTTTTGTTTTTCCTTGAAGATGTTTCACTTCTTATACAAGAAGCTTCTTTGGTTCTGACTCAGCCTGCAATACTGCATTCTAATCACTGTGCCACCACAGCTCTTACCACCTGTGCATTGTAGTCATGGGCTGAGACAATTCAGAAAAATTGCTCATGTGCTTGTGTAGCTAGAAGTCTGAATAGTAGAAAAACAATGTAGAGCTTGCCTGATGACACTGCTGGGCTGAGAGAAAGAAGGTGATCCAATTTCTCAACATGTGTTTTCTTCCCATGTAGGGAAGCTAAAAGATCTGTTGTGGTACAATTTGCCTGGCATACAGAAGTTTACCGTCTTAATCCCTAGACTTCCCTTGTTGGACTGAGCTATAATCTATGTGAAGCTCTGGAAAGCCCCAGGCCCTCCAGAACCTCCAGGGGGCCTATTTGTCACCCTCCCAGAGTCTCCCATGTGAGCCTTGTACTTACCTGGTATCCAAAATGGGCCGCACGGAGACTCCTGGGAGGGGTGGGGCCAGCCGAAAATCTGCTGGCCAACAGGAGGCACAGGTGAGCATGCCAGCAGAGATGGCTCCATGTGCCACATTTGGCATGCATGCTATAGGTTTGCCATCACTGTTCTATCTCATGATTTTTCAGGAATTCGGGAAAAAGTATAAAATATGATGTTAGATGCAGATTCCATCTTGAGAATATTGGCTTTTGTTTTTCCTTGATAAGATAAATTTCTAATCTTTATGGCATAAGTAGAAAACCTGAGAAAGACAACTAGTTTGGTAAGGCTTAAGCCATCGGACTAGAAACTGGGAAAATTCTAGTCTCACCTGAGGCACAATGCCAGCTGGGTGACTTGGGCCAGTCAGTTTCTTTCAGCTCTAGAAGGGAGATAATGGCAAACCATTTCTAAAATCTTGCCAAGAATATTGTGGGGACTCATCTGGGTAGTCACCAGGAGTCAACATTGATTTGAAGGCACTCTTCAAAAAAACCAGTTTTAGCACGAAAGTCCTCTTGAAGGTGGTTGCATCAACTTTAAAAAAAAATTGGTACTTTAAGTCTGCAGAGTTGAAAATACCAATTTGGCCTTTAAGCAAGCAGAATATCAGAGTTGGAAGGGATCTTGAGAGTCTTCTAGTCCAACCCCTTGCTCAAGCAGGAAATCCTATACCATTCTGGAAAAAAATGGCTGTCCAATCTCTTCTTAAAAACACAAAAATTGGGATGTTTCTAAGTGTTTGTTTATATTTTAACAGTGTTAAAATGTAAAATAAGTACTTTAACTGCAAACTCTAACACACCTATTTAGCAACTTCATTTCCTCAATTTGTCCCTCACATCGAGCCGTTCATTCATTTGAACTATATCCTAGCTTTTCTCCAGTAGCTCATGGCAGTGAGAGTTGCCCAAAGTCACTGAGCAATGAGGCTGAGATCTCAACTTGGCTCTTCTTGTTCCTCAACCAAACACCTTATGTATTTTCCCACATTGGCTTACGGGCAACATTTTTTCAAAATGCAGTGTTTAGCTACAAAAACAAAAATGTATACCCAGCATTATGGCTAGAAAAATGTGCTGGAAATTAACATTCAGACACAAAATACAAAAATGCAAAATAAAAGCCCTCATGGTTGAGCATGAGGTTGTACTTTTTCCCCTTTCCTCAGCAAACAAATTCAAGCAGATCTCACAAAACTGTAAAAAAAAAATAAATAGAATAAAATATACCCAAGAGAATAGCAGGAAAAATTATGCAATATATATGGGCTGCAGAATTCAGATTTTCTTGACAGTGGATTTACATCGACTAGATTAAAAATGTATCACAAGCAGATCAATGTCTTGTTAGCACAAGTGGAAAAAGATGGAGATTGTTGTGATTCCTCTTTCCTCTTGTGTCTTTGCTTCAGAAAAGGGGCTTTTGTGAGGAAAGGGAAAGAGGAGAAATCTGTAAATGTTTCCTCTCTTTAACAGAAAGCCTCTGATGGATCTCTGTGCCTTCTATGAATAGTAGAACTTGTTCTTTCTTGCGGCTTATCTGCATGCAACAGAATTCACACAGCTCCAGGGACATCCATGGTGATAGGAGCTAAAAAAACATATTAAGATGGTGAGCACAACCACACAATCAAAGTCTGCCTTTTAAAACATGTATATAGTCCTGTTTTAACCTGCAAAATAACAATACAAGATTCCTGGTCTTATATGCCCTAGCAGGAACCAGCCTTTGTTATAACACTGATCCTGGTCATGTTGATAGGGAAATTTGGAAAGGAAAATTTGGGGCATAATGAAATAAACTTCTGAACAATACTGTATCTGTGACACAAAAGCATTTTTTCTGTCCTATATTTTAATCTATCACTAACTTTTGAATAGCCTTGATTTGTACATCAAGACAGTATATTTCAGTCTTGGTATTAATGATAGACTTCAGCCTGAGATAATACACACACACACACACACACACACACACACTCTGGGATCGTGGTTCTCTATTTTTCAGAGACCAAAATATGAAAATAGTTTCTATACTGACTCTATTTTGATACAATTCTTTCTGTTTGGTATCAGCCAAGAGGAGACCTTCTTAACACATTTCATTTCTGATCTTTTAAAACTGTCAGGCGGGAATGATTTTCAGTCACTTCAGTCTGGAGTGGATTTAAAAACTTGTCCCAAAGGTGGTAGATTAATAGATTTAAAAGGCAAGGAATTAATCTAATGCACTGATCTGTCTCCCAGCCCATAAACTTACAGTATAACTGTCACAAGATTATGGCAGTTCTCCAATGAAACAAAGTACTTACATTTGATTTTGCAATAATAAAGCATTTCACTGACCATTACAATTTCTACTTTAATACACAATTATTTATATTCTGGAAGCATATACCAGAGAGAGTTTTAAAGACTTAAAGGGCATATAATAGTCATAGTAGTTATATGGAATGTACATTGGTTAGATTTTAATTACAAGAAATAAAATGAACCAGGGTATAATAAAGCTCTTGGCTTTTAAGGCCATCTTTCCAAAGACAGCCAAAACTAACACTTTCATTGATTGCCAACTGTTGTTAGGAAGAGCGATCCATTTACATAGAAAAAATGGGATGGAGCTCCAAGGGACTTTTATTTGATTGTTTATTATGGCACTCTGGATGGCTGGGTCACATTTATTTTTAAAATGATCACTCTCATTTGAAAAACAAAATCTTCTGACTGCTATAGTCCCAGATTGGTGGCAAGTAAAATAAGATCTCTGGTTTTTTGTTTGTTTGTTTGGTTGTGTTTTGTAATGTTTTTACTGTTCTTTCTTGGTTCCACCTTATCCATAGTACGGAAAAGATACAATACTACCATTTCCCCTAGTAAGCTTTCTTGGGAAAAATTAATAGAAAATGCTTTCAAAAGTATGAAAGACTGTATAAATGACAGATATTTTGCTTGATGTACTTATTTATTACATAATAAAAATGAACTTTCCCAAAAAAGTATATATTCTTCCTTCTATCATTCACCTGAAATTTGACATGGTCATGCAAAGTTATTCCACCAATGTTTCACACCCGCATTTCCTACCTAAATGTTCTCTACATGTGTTGGAACTACAAATCCCCAAAGCTTCAGCCAGCAAGGCCAGCAGCTGTAAGAAATCTCTTAGGTACAAAGAGACAAATGGATAGGGATTATTTTGCTTAGAAAATGGATTTCTAAGACGAACAATAGAACAGTTGGCACTGCTATATTTCAGATGGTAAGATTGACATCTGACTATTCATACAACAGTTTGGTAGTGTGCCACTCAGTCAATCATGATTAGGAGATTCACTCCTTACGTGTAGAAAATTAGCTTGGTGGGGAGAAAGCCAGATACCTGACTCATTTGCATAAGTATATGACCTTGTTTGAAAATAAACCAGGCAAGATATTCAGCTGTGACGAGGGTACATTTTATCCTCCACAAGATGCCACTTGAATGGGGAGGGGCTTCCATGTGTTGCTTGTAGTTGCTTGTAGCTACTACAAGCAATTTTATTGGAGTGAAGAGGAAATTGTGAAACTTCTAACTATTTTAACCCATGCATTCTCCAGTCCATTCCGTTATCACAAGGCTTTGACATTTTTGGACATACCTCTGTGTTCACTACTGTGCCTTGAAACATATTGTTGTTTTGGACTTGACCTGTGCTGTGATGACTATTCTCCATTGATTGATTGAGCTATAAGTTCTCCTTTCTGTAAATATAAAGCATCTTCAGCTTCACAGGTTTCAGTAGGAGGTCTCATCTCATTGCAGACTTGCATACACTGGACTGGATTTTACTTATTTGCGTTTATCTTGGCTATTTTTGAAACAGTATTGTACATCTTATTTTTAAAATGGAAAAAGATGTTACAGATAAATACATTATCCTCCCTCCCCCTTCAAAACATATTTATTTTTCCCGTCTTCTAAAATGCTTTTGTTAAGACCTGCCTCCCCCCCCCAAAATGGGCCCACAATAAGCTTCAGGCCTTAAGAGGTGTACTTACCTGCATTGCCATTCACCAGAGAGACTGGACACCGTTCCCCATAAGACCTTGGTTTGCACACATCCTTCCTTCCCAGCTTCCACTCACAGATGCATTTTAATATGATTTCCACTTAAAAAAAACACAACTACCTGCTTATTTTTCCCTTTAGCGTGTTAAAAAAAACACGCTTGTAGGAAAAGAAGGGGGGGAAAGTAAACATTGCATAACAAAGTGTTCTGTAGCTGTCAGCAAGGGCTTTGGAAATAAAACATTTCCCTCCCAACCCACAATTGGCTGACAATCGGCACATAATGAATAATAGCTCTTGGGGACCAGCCGCAAAAGATGTGTGGGAAAACTTTAATTAAAAGCTTGTCAGTACAATTTTACCTGGGTGACATCATCTGACTGAAATCTTGCTGCTGGGCTTTGTTGTCTGTTGAATCACAGGTAGCTGGCTTGTTTTGCTGACAGCAAACAATTCAAAAAATACTTTAGAACACTGGGGGGAAGAGGTTTAGCTGCCAGTAGAATCCAAGCCATTCACTGTGGTGTAATTTTCTAATTAGCAGTTGCAGAAGTCTCATGCTTGCCTTCACTCCTGGAAGTGCAGAGTGACAACTGAATCTGGGTAGCATTCCATTATTATCTCCACTAATACTCTTCCCCAACACTTGCACATCAAATGGGTCGTGAGGAAGCTGGTGGGGGGTCCAAAGTAGGACAGCATTCTGTTTGCAATAGCAGGCAAGCTAATGGAAGGATCTGGAGGAACTTTCCCTATTGCATATATACACATTGCCCTAAATATATAAGGCTATTCTGAGCTATAGGGTCTCTACTAGGATGGGAAGATGACACTGAGACATCATGGACAATGAACTGCAGAACATGAACTCAAATAAAAATTTAATACCTTTTCTTAAAAAGGGGGAATTAACTGAACATTCAAATAAAGTTCATAGATTAACTCTACATCAATTACATATTTGGGAGAATTTGTGAAACATGTTATTGATGCTGCTGCTCAGTTTCTCTGAAGTGAAGCAGGAGGAAATAGAAAGCATAAGCAAAGCATAGTTTTGAAACTGTTTAAATTGTATTTTAATAATTTTGTTTGAATTACTGTATGTTGATTGTTTAGGTTTGTATTTGAATTTAGGTTTGTATTTGAATTAAGTGCAGCTATTGTAAATAAATTAAATACAGCCACTTTGGTGTAGTAGTTAAGGCATGGAGTTAGAAACCAGGAGACCGTGAGTTCTAGTCCTGACTTAGGCACAAACCAACTGGGTGATCTTGGCCCAGTCACTTTCTCTCAGCCCTAGGAAGGAGACAGTGGAAAATTACATCCAGACAGTTGCCAGGAGACAAGAATGACTCAAAGGCAAAGAAATAAATAATATACATTAAATGTATATTTGTTTGTTTGCTTTTTTTTACAAGCAAGGATATAAAGGGGTTATAAAATCAACATGGCTCCTTTGTCATTGAACAATAATGGCACATATTAGCGAATTCACAGCTTCCACCTTATTTTGTTAATGCAAACAGATCACTCATTGAAAGAGCTAATTTAACTTCTGTTAAACTGTGAATTCCAGGCAATGTGCAAATCAAGTATAGTTCTTTGAACACACACACCCCTTTTCTTCCTTCACACTGACTACTGTAGACCTGAGTTTGAGAAACTGTCCCTCAAGGGAAAGCTCCCAATTGCAGGATTGTTTTTTAAAATTTAATTTCCAGCCAAAACGCTTCAACTAAACTGCTGTCAAAACTGCAATGAGATGGGGGCTCTAAGGGGTCTCCCCCCATCTCCAGTAAATCCCAAAATCAACTTCTGATTATGGACAAATCAATAAACAGCTTTTGTTTTGTTATGTGTAATAGTACCAAGGCTAAATAATTCCACTTTACTATATGAGTTAATACAATAACTATATTGTACAAAACCAGATTTACACAGATTCAAAAATAATTTTATAAGCAATATCTACTGAAGTCAGTGGGCTGAAATCACTGTGTCTGGAGGCTTGTTGAAACTCTCTCTCCCAACAGTTTCCTTAAAGGGGGCAATACTTTTTTAGCCACATAGTACACACATGGTGAGTCCAATTCTTTCCTTGGCAAGGATGCACCACAGCTGCCTTGCCAAAAGGTCTCATTTCTGGTGACTTGCACTTTCTTGATCTTGGTCAGGGCACAGTGGTTAGAATGCAGTATTGCAGGCTAACTCTACCCATTGCCAGGAGTTTGATCCTGACCAGGTCAAGGTTGACTCATTGTTCCATCCTTCCAAGGTCAGTAAAGTGAAGACCCAGATTGTTGGGGGCAATATGCTGACTGCATAAACTGTTTAGATTTAGAGAGGGCTGTAAAGCACTGTGAAGTGGTATATAAGTTTAAGTGCTATTGCTATTTGCTGACTCCTCTAGATAAGGTCAGCTTCTTGTCAGCTCTTTGGCTCTGCCTAATCCTGGTCCATTTTCTCAGCCACCCCACAGTGTGTTCTTCTGGCTCTTTTCCTCTCAATCTTCTCTTCAGCTGAGGCAATGAGTTCTTTGCCCACTGAGACCCTGTTTTTGAATTCCATTTATAGGCAGATACACCAGCAAGGCACATGCAGAGCAAAAACCGTTGAGCATTTTATCTTACTTCTTACTCACAAGTATTTTTTGTCACTTACTTTCTATCTTACATCCCTGTTGTCTTATCTCTGACTCATGAGTAAACTTATCTCAGTTTAAAGCTTTATCTCTCCTATCTCCCTTAGCTCTCATTTTTTTCTCACTCTCTTAAATCTCTGCCACTGCAGAGGGTGGCCTGAATGCCACTGATTGCCCACTGTCCCTCTTTAAATGATTAGTTCTTGCTAAATAAGCAGAAGCTGCTAAAAAAAATTGTGTGAGGAGAAAGAGAAAAATTATGCAATCATTGACTTATTACTACAAGGAACCAAACGCGATGCTAGCCAATAAAGAAGACTTAGCATAAGAAGTGAAAGAAGCAGGGACACTGGTCTTGTGTAGTTAACAGATGAAAATTTTGTCAATGTGCAGATTTTCTAAAGACCGTCCAAGGTTTTTTGGTATAGCACCCACTCTGCCAATAAACTACAGGGACCACCACTGGTGGTTTATGGCATAATCTTCATTTTTTATTTTCAGATCTTGATACAATCTTATTCTTTATCTTCGATTCTACTCTTCACTGATATTGCCACATCAGTTATCTACATCTTCTTCTTTTCAATTATAGTGATATCAGGTGTCTTATGAGCCATGATTTTATCAGTCCATACCTGGAAATTCCACAATATTTTAATATGCTCATTTTTAACCACTTTTCAGCTATATGTATCCACCAATTTTTTACTATTGGCACATGGTCATTTTCATAAACATTCCAATGAATCATTTTGGAGACTATTATGTTGTTTATAATCACTTCATGCAATCCTCTTGCATGAGTTGGTAATAGGATCTACTGTTTCTTCTGCTTCTTTGCCTATACTTCATTTTAAATCATGTGATGATTTTTTTTCCAATTCTGGCCTTGATTCAGGGGTGGGTTCCAACCATTGCTACTACCGGTTCAGTGATATCGCACTTAATGTGCATGCGTGCGCGTGCACCTAACATGTGCCGTGCCAATCAGCTGCAAGGATATAGGAACGACCCTCCCACCCTCCCATCCACTTTGCTCTTCTTTTATCCTCTCAGCTGATCATCAGAGGAACCAGCTCAGCCGATCCAGTAGGCTTTTTTACTACCGGTTCTCCTGAACTGGGCCGAACTGGTAACATACCACCACTGCGTTGATTGCACCTGTTTGAGCAGCCAAAATCATTTTTCCCTTTATCTTTTGTAGAAATTGACAGTGTAATGTTTTCCCCTGCTAGCATTCTGTTCATGTTTTTATTACATTATTTCAATATTCATTTTTTATTTCCTATATATTTGGCAAGTTCCATTTTTTTCCAATTTTTATTAATTTATCAAAATATAAAATACAAAGGAAAATGAAAATAGTGGGAAAATAGAGGAGGAAAAAAGGAAGAAGAAAAAGTATAGAGGGAAAGGGGGGGAGAAAGAAAAGTATTGGCTTTCAATTCTTTTTAGTGCAGTAAAATAAGATAATAACATATAGTTTCAAATTTTAATTTTTTTTCATAAAAGGCAAATCCAAATTTAGGTAGCATTATCAGAGTAATTTCCAAATTCTGAACAGCAATTTTTTCACCATATTCTGTATTAATTAAATCTAATGTCAAACACTGGTTCTAGTTTTCAGCACAAAATGTTAAAAGGGCTTCAAACAAACTGGAATAAGTTTAGAGAAGGGCAATGAGGTACCAGAGGTACTTCAAGGTTAAATTAAGGTATTAAAAATACTTCAAGGTATTAAATCCGGTGAAGAGAAAGGGAAGGAAATAGAGATTTTTTACAATGAGTAGAGAAGGGCCATGTATATTACAGCATTCTTGAAACAATGAAACAATCTGTCACACCAAAGTACAAGACACAGAATAATTAGTTAAAATTATAGTAAAGATTTTTAAAAGGCTTTCTAACATTCAATAAGTTACAGAGAGCATGTCATGAGGTCCTCTTCACTGGATGCATTTAAATGCATGATAGACATCCATCTGTTAGCAATGTTTTAATTTGGATTTCTGTACTGAAAAAGTTTGATAGCTTAAATAACCCCTTCTAGTTATGTGATTTTATACATTAAGCTCTAATGAAGGCCTTGTTTGCACTTGTAGTTTAATGCTATACAACCATGCTTTGATAAGAACAGTATTCCCCCTTGGCCCCATGTTGTAAATTAATTATATGTGGCTGGATTTTCCTCAGGTGTGAGTCACTGTGGAATCACTTAGGATCACAATAAGCACCAGCTTAAACTTGGCTTCCAAACTTTTGTTGTTGTTGTTGTTGTTACTAGGGAAAGTCTTGTTCAAATCATTTGGCCATGCATGTAGTCTATTTAGGTTGCCTCCTGGAATAATAAAAGTCCTTCTTGGGTATCCAAAATTACTTTCATTATCCATATCAGCAAGTTTTCATCTGGGTGATCGAACCATTGATAAGATGACTAAATCAAGTCCCAACAATTCATTTGCTATGGGAACTCAAAGATAGCATGAACTTAGATTTATTACTAATAATTAAAACCTGGCCATTGCTCAAATGATTTGTAGTCATTAAGGAGCATGTTTAACAGTTAAAAGCAGATTAACTTATTTTCTTTTGATATAAGCTAGTGCTGTAAGAAGCATTGTATGAAGTCAAATGAATGTGTGGGAGAGTATGTGGAAAGACTTGAATCAACCTGTAGAGATCAGGTAGAAGATTTCCATTGAAGTTCTTATCTGTGGAAAAAATCATACTTTGAAAGGGTGTTGGTTTCTGAATTTACCATTCCAAGCTTCAGTTGCTGTGTGGTCTCTAAACATATTGCTGTCAAGAAATATAGAGTCTTGAAAATAATTAAGATACAAACATCAGCAATCAATTAGGATTAGGAGTGCAGGGTGTGCAGCAGTTCTGTATCATTGATCTATACAGTACATGTGAAACATGCACAAGATTTTGACACTGAATGCCAGAATTAAAAATTCATGTTTTAATTCTTGGCATCTGATTTTTCACACCAATGTTAGAATTTTAAAAGTATATACACATGCATACACAAACATTTACATTGCTCTCCTTTAGAAATTCATTAAATTATGTTCCAGAGCATATGAGGTCATTGGAGATATGTTGCAGAGTAAGCAACATATAAATTGAATGAGTGAATGAATGAGTGAATGAATGACTGAGTGAATGAATGAGTAAACAAACAAACAAACAAACAAACAAGGTTCTCACCCAGACAGGGCTGTCCATTATCACCATTGCTATTTATATTGTCTGCAGAAGTGCTATTAGAACAAATTAGACAAAACCAGGAGATAAAAGGGTTAAGATTGAAAAAAGGAAGAATATAAAACACAAGCATTCGCAGATGATATAGTATTTTTGGTAGAAGACCCATTAGAAGGAGGAAAAAAATTGATACAAGATATAGAAAATTTTGGAGAAGTAGCAGGGTTAAAAATAAATAAGGATAAGACTAAGATATTGACAAAAAATATGACTAAGAAACAAAAAGAAGAATTAGAAGGAGAATTGGGCATACAGACAACAAAAAAAGTGAAATATTTGGGTGTATGGATTACAGCAAGATGTTCATCGATAAAAGCGGACAATTATGATAAACTGCTACAACAAATACAAAAAGATTTGGATAACTGGGGTAAATTACAATTATCGTTAATAGGGAAAATTGCTATAATAAAAATGAACGTTCTACCAAAAATACTATTTCTATTTCAAACAATACCTATAAAATTAGATAAAAATTTTTTGAAGGATTGAATAGGATGATGAGTAAATTTATATGGTCTGGGAAAAAAGCCCAAATAAAAATGAAAGGATTACAGGATAGAAGAGAGAGAGGAGGGTTCGGGCTCCTAGACTGGGAAATTTACTATCAAGCAGCAATTACAATTTGGTTAAAGGATTGGATGACATTAGTGAATAAAAGAATTTTAATAATTGAAGGATACGATCTCCAAGCAGGTTGGCACGCTTTTTTGTGGGATGGAAAGAATAAAACACACTCATTTTCAGAGACACCTAGTTAGAAATACTTTATTATGTGTATGGGAAAAAATAAAAAAAATCATTATACAAACATTCCGAGATGGTTATCAATGATGGAGGCAATAATTTATTCGAATGTGTTAGATCTGGACAAGGTAATTAGATATGAACAATTATTAGATGAGAATGGGAAATTAAAACAGATGCAGGAATTGAAATCACAGAACCTCAATATAGAGTGGTGGTCATACTTACAGATTCAGTCGAGGTATGCAAAAGACATAAATTTGGAATATATTCAAACAAACAGGAATTGGATAAAATATTACATGGAACTGAGAAAAAAATGATTAGTAGAATATATAATTATTTATTAAATTTTAAAATGAAAAAAGAAGTGTTTAAGGAAGCAATGACAATTTGGGCAAAAAAAATTGGTTATGAAATAGATTTGGATGACTGGGAGAAATTATGGAATATAAACTATAAATTAACATTATCAGCAGCATATAAAGAAAACTTATATAAAATGTTTCATCGATGGCACCTTCCACCCACAAGATTGGCAAAAATGTATCCAAATACCTCGGCTGAATGCTGGAAGTGTGATCACCAAAGGGTACATATTTTCACCTATGGTGGACTTGTTCACAGGCTCAAAAGTATTGGAAAAAAGTTAGAAGATGGATAGAGGAAATAACAAAAATGAAATTGGAATGGAAACCTGAGATTTTTCTATTAGGCATCGTAAAACAGAAATTAGAGAAAAAGGTATTATATATTGTGCTCCGTATTATAACGGCAGCAAGGATAGCTTTCACCCAAAATTGGAAATCGAAAGAAATTCCCTCCGATATTATGTTGATAAATAAAATATTAGAATGCGCGGAAATGGACAAATTATCCAAAGAATTGAAAAATAAAGAGGAAGGGGAGTACCAAGAAATTTGGAAGATTTGGTATAATTGGCTGAAAGATAGAAAGAAAATTTAAAGGGAATATAGGATGTATATAGATTGTAAACAATGTAAATAATGTATATAGATAGATATATATGAC
>JAOYMU010000274.1:59750842-59761396 GCA_025802295.1 Psammodynastes pulverulentus
GAGGGATTGAGGGAGGTAGGGAGGGGGTGGAGGGGTGAAAATTCGTTTAAAAATTGTACCAATAAAACTTTTTCAATAAAAAAGTATATATAATATAATAAACAAATATGATGCGATGACAGTTTCTACTCTTCTAAATAGGTTTTCAAAAGACTTGGCTAAATGTCTGAAGGATACCATACTATCCCTATCAGCTGAAACTGTCATCAGCATCTTATTTAATTTTGTTGCACGTCACTTTAAGATTTTAGTGAGATGTGATATATAAATGCTTTTAAATAAATAAAGAAGGAAGGGGAAGCTGAATGTTGGACAAGAGGATCTTGCATGTGAAAGATTTCCCATGATTTTACTTGTGTATCTGTTTTCTGCAATATTTGATTTAAAGCACATCTGTTTATCGTATAAGTAAATAAATCATTTAAATTGTGTTTCAAGTGCACCTGTCTGGACATCAGTGAAAGTCTCCACATATTGCTCCTAGAAAAGCAAAAGCAAAACAGCCCCCCCAATAGCATGCTCCCAATTCTTTCCATAGATATAGTTACATTATTTTTAAGATATAAACCTTACGCTACATGGATATGTGGCTGTCAAAGTCAAAAACCTTTATATAATTAGTGATGCATTCAAAATTGGGTAGGGAAGTTACCATAATAATTTCATAGCACATTCAATTTTACTTTCCATTGTCAAACCCTAAAATCCAACACTTCCTTGTGATCATTCATAACATTCCCTTGCCTTCAAGTTACAATAGGCCACTTTATACTTCAGCTGTCTTTCTCAGTTTTTAGAAGAGAGCAATCTATTCATTGCAATTATTAACAAAAACAACTGCCTGATTCCCCCATAGAGTATAAACTGACCCATTGTAATCCTAGGTCTACTAGTGTCACACATAGGACCTACTAATTACTAATTTCCATGACAGCCAATTTAGTAATTTTATACCATCCTTTTAGAAAATATTCAGATGAACAATCCCTGAATATGAATGTCTAAGCAGGGGAAGGTAAAACTCTCCAGCCCAAATTTTGCAAAGAGGGGTCATTTAGAACATAGAAAATAGAATCATAAGTCTGAAAGGGACCTTGGAGGTCTTCTAGTCCAACTCTCAGCTCAGGGCAGTAGCCTTATACCATCCCAGTCAAATAGCAATCCAGTCTATTTTTGTTGGTGCACCCACAATCCTGAAGGCCAGCTATTCCATTGACTAATCATTCTCACTATCAGAAAATTTCTCCTTACTTCCAAGTTGGATCTCTCTTTAACAAGCTTTCACCCATTCCTTCTTGTCTTGCCCTCAGGTGCTTTGGAGAATAAGTCAATTCCCTATTCTCTGTGACTGTCCCTTAAGTATTGGAATATAGTTATGCACCACCCCCCATCCTTTTCTTTTATAGGCTAAACATACCTAGCTCCCTGTCCTTATGCATACAGATGTATGTTTGGTGGCTACCATGCAATGTAGCTTAAATAAAGGGGGATTGTTTGGCTTTTACCCCTAGCCATTGGCCTAATCAAAAAAACACTTATAAGTGATCTGTTTAGTCCATCTGGCAAGAATGTCCTTTGCCTTGTAGGTGACAGGAGAGAGAGGAATAACTGATGGTTTCAACTTTGGGCTCTGGTTCAGGTATTTCTGTAGACAAAATAATCTAAGTAAATTCAGCTCTTAAGAGGAAAAAATGGCTCCCTTCCTGATCTAGGAATTGAATGCTCTCCCCAACAAATCCTTGGGGATTTCTAGCAATTTTGTTTTAGCCATGGCAGAAGACACTGAATATTGCTCTTTATTCAGACACTGAATAAAATTGGGCAAAGGAAAAATTATATCCTTGCAAGAAATCTAGTACAGCTGCCTTATGTAAATGTTTCTTTTTAAAAAATACAACATATTTGTCTGTCTCCTGATTCCAGATGGGTCAATTGATTTGTTCAATGAAAGTTCACCCAGATTTCTGCAGTTCAAATTGAATGCATTGCCTTTCAAAATCCATTCTTGATTTTTTTCCCCCTAACAAATTTTGAACAATCTTCTAGAAATGCTATGTCATACAAGGCCTGATAAAACCATTTAGTGCCTTCCTGACAAAATGAAGCATATTTCTAATTTGGGTAATTTACATGATCATTATCATTTATAATGATTACTCAGTGCTGTAAATTAGTCAGACACTTTGAAAATAACACCTGGGAGAGTGTCTCTCCATCAAACTAGTTTAACCTTTTATTTTATTTTTTTTAAATTGTCAGAGTGGAATTTATGATGTTGAAAGACTTGGAGCACCTGGTCTGAGATTTTATCAAATGCCTAAATGACAGCCTGCAGGCATTTGGGGTGGAGAACAGTTACAACAAGAAGTGTCATTCATTAAAAGACGCAGCTTTTTTGTTGCTGTTGTCTCAGAAGAAAGCTTCACCTGAAAAGGTACCTCATCTTGAATGGCAAGTCATTCTTACAAAATCTGTAAAGTGTTAACCCTGTTGTTAAATGCTTATGATTTCTCTCCCCTGATCTGCTGGCTTCTGTAGCAACTCAGTTGCCTCTCATTTTTAGCAGTTGAATCCTAAGGGATCAGTATAAGTCACTACAGCAAAAGTGCAACATGTGCTGTTGCAGTTGCCATTAGATCTGACCCTGACTTGGGTTTTCTGAATTTCTAGATAGCAAAACCCAAGTGCCTCCCTTCTTGCTGGGTTGGGGCAGTGCTAATCTCTGTTTCCAGAAGCCCAGAGGTGGTATTCAGCAGGTTCTGACCAGTTCTGGAGAACCGGTCGCGGAAATTTTGAGTTGTTCAGAGAACCGGTATATATGACCTCTGACTGGCCTCGCCCCCATCTATTCTCTGTCTCCCGAGTCCAAGCTGATCAGTTGGATCTTCTTTTGTTGCTCTGAACAGGAGAATGGAGCTGGAAAGCAGGTTAGTGGGGTGGGGTGGAAATGGGGATTTTGCAGTAACCTGTCCCCAGGAGTGGGGAGGGAATGGAGATTTTACAATATCTTTCCCCTGAAGTAGGGTGGGAATGGAGATTTTACAGTATGCCTCCCTGGCCACACCCACCAAGCCATGCCACACCCACCAAGCCATGCCCACAGAACAGGTAGTAACAAAAATTGAATCCCACCACTGCAAAAGCCCAACATGAGCATGGCAAAAATGGTTTCCATATATCTAAATATCAATTGGTGGCTGTAACATCAGCAAAGGTATACATATATACTGTTGGAATATATAGCCCTAGACCTCAAATTACAGACAGGCTGATTAGCATACAGGGTGAAATTTTCTGTATGCTTACACAATAATTTGCATTTTGAATTCAAAATTTGACCTCAGTGACCGAGTGTTTTTGTCTTGCTGCCCTATCTTAAATGGTTTTACATGGAGACCAGCAAATCTAGCTCCTAAACTCTCAACTAGAAGAAATGCTATATGTAATTCTGTTTGTATATCCATACTTAAGCTGCTCCTATCCTGTGCTAATGCCCAACTGCACTTTAAGCCAGTTTCAAAAATATTTGTGCAGATTGGGTCCCTTTGACAGCAAATTGCTCAGTGTTCAGTCTGGACAGATGGACAATTATCCTTCAACCGTTGCTCACAATTTTTCATGCTGTGAATTGCTTTTGTATGGGCAGGATTTTTTGGACATACAAATATGTGTGTCTATGAATTTAAGTTTACATATAGACTGGGAAAGCATCAGCGTGGATGTAGCAAGCACAGCAACCAGCTTTAAAATAAAAATTCCTAGCTTGAATTTTTTTTCCAGCTTTTTCTCAATATGGTCTGTTGCAGTTTGTTATACATCTTTTTCATATAACACTTACCTGATATCCAGAACTTCACTGAGCTCAATTCTAGAAATAAACTCCCAGAAAGAATGGAGTAGCTATTATTATTTTTTTCATAGCATATTGTCACCTGTGGAATGGGGTACAATCTTGTCAGCAACAGATTAACTCCCATAGAGAATCAGGGATAAATTCATGATTATGCAGGCATATATATCAATGTTAGATGCTAAATAAAAAGAAGTTAATGAATTCTATGGAAGATGAGCCGAAGTAATGGATCAAAAACTAATGAAGGTTGTTTTAATCATTATTGATGATTTAACTGCAAAGGCTGGGAAAAAACCCTGTAGGAAACTATAGACTAGGAAACTGCAATAATGTAGGACAATGGTTGATATGCAGAAAATGACCTGTTTGTTGCTAACATGTTATTTCAACATCCCAAACAACATCTCCAAATGGACAACACTGTTATCAAGCTGATTTACCAACAGATTGAAAAGTTTTTTGCTGACTAACACTGCTACTCATAAGCTACTCATCACAGAAATATGCAACTGACTGACAAAGACTAAAAAGAATCAATCCCCATGAGACATATCCTCAAACTCACTCCCAAAGAATATATGATTGAGGACGGTTAAAAAGGATTCCAAGACCTGGATCTTGTGATAGAAAGCCTGAAAAACTGTGGGAGAAAATTAAAACAAAATTAAAATGATTGTAAAAGAAGAAGCTGGAAAGTATATTACAAAAACTACGAAAAACGAAGATGACACTGGCTCTCAAAGAAAGGTATAGACATTACTAAAGAAGTGAAACCCAGATTTGATTTGAGAAAACTAGAGAACTAAATGCAGGCAATAAGAGTTAAAGACATAATTGAATTTGGAATGTTCAGGTAGAAGAACACAGCAAAACTGGAAGAACAAGGAATCTATTTAGAACATTAGAAAAAATAGAGAAATCATGGAAGCCCTCCAAGCTCATGTCAATGTCATAAGGAACAATCAGGGAATGGATTTACTGACGGAACATAACGTTAAAAGAAGGTGGATGGAATACAAAGAAAGCCTGTACAAGAAGACCGAGTCAGATAAGATCACATTTGAGAGAGAAGAATTTGATGATAAACCAACAGTGCTTGAAAGGAAGTCAAATGGGTATAAATCAATTGTCAAATAAGAAAGCCCCGAGGTGGATGAAATCTCCACGCACTTCTAAAAGAAAGCTGGCATGGAAGATTATGACAGCTCTGTGCCAACAAATATGGAAAAAAGCAACATGGCCCAAAGACTGGAAAAGGACTACCATATATCTGCATCCACATTTCTAAAAAAAGGGAGAGATAACAGAACATTTTAATTATAGGAAGATGTCTTTAGTGCACGTGCTAACAAGATATTATTGAAAAACTTTCCAAAAAAGTTTTAGATAGGGAAGTATAGTCTAATAGCAGACTTTAGGAGGAACTGGTAAGGGAGGGGGAGATCATGTTCATAGCTAGTATTAAATGGCTGGTGGAAACAACAGGAGAATACTAAAAAGAACTCTACTTCTGTTTTATATTCTAAAGTTTTGATTGTGCCAATCATTGAATAATGTGGAAGACTCTCAAACCAATGAGTGTACTTAAGCATCTGATTTTTCTGGTAGGAAATCTCTACAATAATTAGGAAGCCACAAAGTGTGGTAACGTAGAATGGTTTAATGCTGCAAAAATCAGGCCAGGTTGCATGCTCAGTCTCTACAGTGAATAAAGCATATGGGCCTGGAAGAATTGAAGGCTGGAATCCATTAAAGGAAGATCCACTGAAGGAATGTCAATAAACTGGGGTAAGCAAATGAGCCCAGCTTGGTTGCAGAAATTGAAGAAGGCCTTGGAATAATCATTCTAACAGTAAAATAGGAGAAGAAAAAGGCTGGGTTTTCTTCAAACTTTAAGACAAGAAATATATATGTATAGTAAAAAACAAGAATTTGAAGATAAACCATGAGAAAGTAGCAGTGGATGTCAGGTGTTATTTTCTATGCTCCAGAACTAATAAAGATAGTGGGTGTGCAAAATAGATTCAAAAAAGAATAATGATGGGCATAAAAGCATTGGAAACCCTACATAAGGAAGATTATGACATTTCAATGAAAATTCAAGTTAGAATAACCAACTCTGTACAAAAGTGAAAGAAAATTGGACGGTGGTATTGGAGGAGGCTGATTTGCATTCCCATTTTATTTAATTTTCTTTTTTGATCTCATAGTGTAAGGAAATCAAGTCTGGATGCTCATTGGCTGTGAGGATCAGGAAACAAAAAAATTTGGACCCTTCGGGCTGACCTATGCATCTATATGGCAAAGAGTATAATGTTGAGCAAAGTGGATGGAAAAAAGAGAAAGCGCATAAAGGGCTAGACAGAGGACTAGTACCTACAGATAAATATCTGCAAAAACTGTGAAATGTGACAAGAGACAGGATAACTTGAAGAGTTTTAATCTATCCAGTACCAAGATTTAGCTACAACCTGATGGAATATAACAGATTTAAGGAAGATCAGTCAACAGTATTCTAATAGGGATAATGATAAAGTCTAAGTTTGTATTCATACAGTGGAGGATAGCCTTTCCCAGTGAATCTTTGCAGCTGTCACTATAGACATACACGGGGGTTGCAAGGGGGTAGAGTCAATGATAAAAGTACATAATAGCAACATTTATGTCATGTCACCCTGCACATGTCAATGTTTTGACATCATTGTGGTTCACTGCAGACCCTTCTGTGAAACTTTAAAAACCAATTTTACATCTAATACTATAGTACTATTTCCTCCCCAATGGATGAGAGAGACTGTAGATTTAACACATTATTATTATTGGATTTATTGGAATAAATCCAAATAAGGTGGTTTCTGAGTAGCCACATATGGATCTGCAATGTTAGTCTTTGGTTTAATATTTTTCACTGAAACTATAGCTTAAAGATTCCCACTGAAATCAATATGGGCTTAAAAAGCAATTAATTTTCATTCAAGTGTCACTAATAGTAATGTATAAGGACTGGTCAAAGTATCTGACAAACCAGTCCAAAGTATCTGACAAACCAGTCAATCTCACATATGATTGTTCTGCATCAGGCTGATAGTAGAAGTGCTGGATTATCTTTTCCAAAGCCTCTTCTTGGTTTTTTTGTAGAAGAAAGTTTCTAAAACATTCAGACTAATGTGACCAGCCTGATATCAAAGGGGACTGTGGCTGGGCTGACTGCACTTCCCCTTCAGCTAAGTTCTTGAATGAAACAATTTAATTTGCAAGGCAGAAAAATATTATTTAAAGAATCCCTCAGATGGAGGCACAGGAAGAGAGAGAGAGAGAGAGAAAGAGACAGAGATAATACCTCTGTGCATGAGTGACTAATCTGGATAGCCTAAGAAAGATGAGTCTCTGCTGTCAATAAATCAACTCATTTTGTTTTCTTTCCACCTGTCCTCCATGTGAATTGCCCATATGAACAATTTTACTTCATGAAACCCCATAGGGATGATATCTGTATCACAGGAAGAACTGTGGCCATAGATCACTTTGGTGCCTCGGCTAATTTTAAAACAACCGTGGCAGGTGCTCTTTTCTTTGAGATTACTTGGAGCCAATGCCTGGAAAATAAGGGATGATATTCTTCCCTGACCAGCATTATTCATTTTCCTCTCTGCTCTTTGGACAGCTTACCGTGGGCTAAATAGCAACTGAATTTCAATTCAGTATTCTGACATAAAACTAGCAATAGTTATCAGCAACTTTCTTTGAGACGTCTCTCAATGGTCAAGACCAAGAAACAAATGCCTGTGCTCGGTCCAGACAGTGTGTTTGTTGTATATGATGCAAGTTTAATCAGGTACTAGGTTCTCCTAACCAAAAAACTTGGAGGAAAAGCCTCAGCTTGTACATAGGTACATTACAGGCTTATATTTTCAAGAGTGACATGATTTAAGAGGTAGAGAGTAAGGGATGAAAAAGTATGATAATGCTTTTCATAACACACTTTACATGATAAAGTTCTGCATTGAACTGACCAGTAGGAACAATGCCAATGTTTGCTTCTGAAGAAAAATGCAAATTGGAGCAAGTTGTTAAGAAAAAAATGATCAAAATCAAATTATAATTAATTCATGGTCTATCTAAATTTAAATGTTATCTATTAGCACAGAGAGAGAGATATTGTACCTACTTACCAATGAGTTCTCAAAGACAGAGCTGATCAAAGAAAAAGAAATGGCAAACCCTTGTTTGTGCATCACAGGCTCTGCTGAATATACAGTAGATGCGTGGATCTGTTTTGTTGTCTCCAAAATTTCTTTAAATCTCAAGTTCTTTTATCATATTTATAAAGACATTTGTGAAGTTTGGAATAATTTTATCAAACAAACAGAAAAGAACCAAAATTTTCTGAAATAGATGAGAAAAGGTCTGAGCTACAGATAAGTCTTTCATCTCCTTGAAAGTGATGATGAAAAAAAAACCCAAGACAGATGTATAGGGTGAAAGGAGAATATTCCATACATAAGTCACTAAACAAAATGCATGCCAGTGAATGAATAAGATGGAAATCTGGGGATCAAAGCAAATATTGCAGCAATGGACCAGAGCAAGATGAGGAAGAGACAATGAAAGAGGAGATGATCAAAGAGCAAAATAGAAGAAGTGGGATACATTTTCAACAACATACACAAAGCTACTTTGAGATACAATATAGGGGACAGATGCAATCAAAGCAGCAGCCAAAAAATGAGTTTCAATAGTTTGAGGATTCACGATAGCAAGGTAGCTTGACAGAAGAAAAAAATATTTTTTCCTTAGGTCTATACAACTCATTTGCCTGCAAATACTTTGTATATCCTTTGGATATAAACTATGTTTTAAAGGCTCCTCAATGTGAAGAAATTGGCATTTATCAAAAGCTGAATCTTATCTATGTTATTGAGGAGGAACAATATGGTCCTTTCAATATGGTAAATTCTTTTTCATTCCAGATGAGAATTGAGTTCTTAATAAAAAGAGTCACTTCACTGCTTGTATTTATCATAAATGAACAACATATGGGGTCAGAAGTGAAACTTAAGATATGACATCCTAGAAATCTGTTGTTTGCTGTTATTGTTTTTTAAAAAGAAAAGCTAATTATTGTGATATTTTTGAAGAAAATGTGAATATTACTGAACCTTCCAACTTTAGAGGGCCAGCAGAGGGCTAAAGAGTCCAGTTGCATATTATGAGCAGGCTTTAGAAACTGGCACTTTGCTAGTATTATCTGAGCAGTGGCAGGCTTTAAAAAAGGAGGGGAGGGAAAAAAACAGAGAAGATAGGATTAAAAGGGGGGGAGAGACTAAAGGATGCTCTGTGGCCACAATTAGAAATGAAACTTGCTGTCAGTGCAGAAGGCCAATTGCAGTGCTTTGCACAAATATATTATACTCAAGAACAACTAGCTGCTACCAAAAAGACAAACAGAAAATCATACATTTACTGACAGTGGCTAAAGTAGATGCCTTTGATGTGAGCGATATATTTACATACATGGAGGAAGAAAAAAAAATCTCTGTGGTTAACCAGGTATGGAGATGGCTGTAGTGGTGCAGTGGTTAGAATATGGTACTGCAGGTTATTTCTGCTGACTACCAGCAGTTTGACCGTTCGAGTCCCACTAGCTCAAGATTGACTCAGCCTTCCGTCTTTCCGAGGTCAGTAAAATGAGGACCCAGACTTGTTGGGGGCAATATGCTGATTGCATAAACTGCTTAGAGAGGGCTGTAAAGCACTGTGAAGCAGTATATAATTGTAAGTGCTATTGCTATTGCTATTTTATGGTACTGGATGCCCCTCAATAACTTATTACAAAAATGAACAACCCAGTGATATGACATCAGAAATGCACCACTAGCATTGAGGACGTAAGTGAAATAGAACTGGACAGAATGGAAACAAGAGCAATTATACAGGTAGTCCTTGATGTATAAATATTTATTTGGTGACTATTTGAAGTTACAATGACATTAAAAAAGTGACTTATAACTATATTTCACTCTTATGACTGCTTGCAGCATACACATGGTCACATGATCAAAATGTGGATGGTTGCAGTGTCCCAGGGTCATGTGATCACCTTTTGTGACCTTCTGACAAGTAAAATCAATGGGGAAGTCAGATTCACTTAACAATTATGTTACCAACTTAACTGCAGTGATTCACTTAACAACTGTGGCAAGAAAGGTCATAAAATGAAGCAAAACTCACTTAACTGTCTTGCTTAGCAACAGAAATTTTGGGCTCAGTTCAGAGTTGGTATTCTACAGGTTCGCACTGGTTTGGCCAAACCAGTAGCAGAAAAAATTGCTGCTTGGGTGAACTGGTAGAAAAAATATGGCTACTGGTTCGGCCGAACCAATAGCTAAAATCCCCCTCTGGGTGCATGCGCTTCCCCCTCCCTTCCACGCATGCGCGTGCTTACCGGTGCGTGCCTACTGTGCATGTGCACGCCGATCATCTGAGAGGACACTTTGATCCTCTCAGATAATCGGCACACTATTTTTAGCTACCGGTTTGACAGAACTGGCACTTTTTTAGCTTAAAAAAATGCTGGTTCGGCTGGACTGGCAGCTAAAAAACGTGTGCTGATCATCTGAGGAGGTCAGGGAGTCCTCTCAGATGATAGGCGCACATTTTTTAATTACCGGTTCGGTTGAACTGGTAGCTAAAAAATGTGC
>JAOYMU010000274.1:59823014-59833242 GCA_025802295.1 Psammodynastes pulverulentus
AACTCCCAGAATTCTGGGAGTTGAAGGCCACAAGTCTTAAAGTTGCCAAGTTTGGGGACCCCTGATTTAGAGGAAATGAAGTGATTTGAGAGTATTGTGTTGAGTGATAGAAATAACTGAGCAGATGACCAGATAGAAGACCAGTTTTCACAATTACATGCTTGTCAGCCTGCTTGGTAAGTTAGTACCATTTTAGATGTAATTGCTACAGTGAAGTTAGAGTTTATGGGGATGGATGGATGTCTTACATGTGTGTTCCACTATACTTTATTTTCCATCAAATAACACAAATATGTGTATGCATGTATATACTGAATATGAGTATGTGCTCACCAGAAGTGTTATTAATATTGCTATGCCAGTGTAAAAACTAATACAGGTAGTCCTCGAGTTATGACCACAATTGAGCCCAACGTTTATGTTGTTGAGTGAAACATTCAAGTGAGTCTGCCCCATTTTATGACTTTTCTTGCCACAGTTGTTAATCATTGAATCATTGCATTTGTTAAATGAATCATTGCATTTGTTAAGTTAGTAACATAGTTGTTAAGTGAATCTGGCTTCCCCATTGACTTTGCTTGTCAGAAGGTCACAAAAGCTGATCACACGACCCCAAGACACTGCAACCATCATAAATATGAGTCAATTACCAAGCATCTGAATTTTGATCATGTGGCCATGGGGCTGCTGTAATGATCATAAGTGTGAAAAACAGTGATAAGTCCCTTTTTTCAGTGCCATTGTAACTTTGAATGGTCATTACATGAACTGTTGCAAGTCAGGGACTACCTGTACTATAATATTGATCTATTAAACTTTGCATTGGTGCACTGCCTATACTACTATTGTATCTTCTGTTGATTTTATACTTAAGGGTACATTTAAACTTGCACAAATACATCACAAAATAGAACTTGCATAATACAAAATGGAAATTCCCTGATTTCAGAACTCCAGTTATAGGTAATTTGAAGAAAATGATGCTCAGGTATCTTCTTCTGAAAAATTTCAATTGTTTCAATTGTTGAAACAATTCAATTTCAATTGTTGATTATGTTGATTTAGCCCCATCCCTAAGTATCTCAAGGAATGGATGCAAAAAGGCAGGACACTGCAGGACATTATTAGAACACTGCACAAATCATGTTCAACCAAAGTGAAAAATATCAGTACATTTTTCCAAGCTGCAAGTTCATCCTGTCAGGCGTGCAAGTCAAATTAACATCTGATATGCTAAGTTCCTCTATAAAACAATAACAATCACATAGATTTAATTTATGGAACCAGGCTGCCATGAAATATGGTGGTGGCCACTAATTTTAATGACTTGAAAGTGGGAATGAACAAATTTAAGGAGAACAGCATTATCAGGAGCTGCTGATTATGACACTGTGGAATTTGTAGATATCAATGGCAATGAGAATACAATCTCTTTTTGTTAGGCTTCCCAGAAGGCCACTATGTGATAATGGGCTACTGGACTTAATGGAGTTTTAATCTGATCTAACAGAGTTCTTAAATGATTATGCAAGCAACTAAATAGCCATTTTTGTGACTTGCTTCATTTTCATTCTGTCAGAAATTAACATCTGTTATATTAAGTTTCTCTTCTCTGACTAGTAAGTAAGTTTATAATTGTCTGCCCATAGCAATGGTTAGTGAGCTGATAGGCTATGTTTAATATAAAATATTATCTAAGTTTGATTCATTCATTCATTTATAGAATTGGGAATTCTATAATCCCAGAGAAGTTTAGCTATAATTTAAATATGGTGTCCAAAAACTATCATAGCCACAGCAGAGTTATTATTTTTAACTGGCTTTTTCTGACATCTTAATCTTTTAAAATCATGTTGTCTATCCAGTTAGCACCATGGTTAAATGGATAATTTTAATTGATATAGAATCTAATATATGTTATTGAAAATAAAACAAGTATCTTATAAGGGGAAATACTATGAATTCTTGAAGAAAAAGCTGGCTCTCAGCACTGATAAAACATCATGTAAAAGTTCAGCAATTTAGTGAAAAGTTAGTGGAAGCATAGGCACATATTTCACTCTAGTTAGAAACGATCTGTGCAAAGACCCCCTGCATCTGTATAGGAGCCATTGTTCCCAATGTGCCTTGTACATGGAAGCTAACCCCTTCAGAACAGAAACTCAGCCTGCAACCCCAGAATTTGGATAAACTCTTATAAAGGATGGTTCAATTGCACCAATAGAGAGGCATTGAACAGCCTCCACTTTGGGTAGAAACTAACTGAAATGAGTCAAAGAGAGGACAGTGTTGCAAGACATGGAGATGAGTGCTAGACAATTTCCTCTGTAAATGGTAATTTATACTCACAGTTATTTGACAAATCATTTTGCAACATAGAACTTCCCATAAAGAGACACTAACTGCCAATAATCCCTATCATCTGTTCTCCACATTGTCATCATTATGTTTCATTTGTGTGGGTTTTTTTTAAAGAAATGGGAAACAACAACCAAGTATGAGCTGAAGATTTTGCTAGTGGTTCCATCCTACTGTTTTTTACTTTCCAAAATGGTACTCTTTAATCAGTGAGCCTGCACACTGAGCAGAGAGATGCTAATATATTAATGTTTGCACCATTGGGCAGTTTAGGAGGGCTCAGTGGAGATGAAATCAAAGTCTCCTGTATCGTGGCATTTATTATTTATGATCATACTATAGCAATATAATAGCTAATAAAACAATCTTAGACAAAGAAATAGTAGACTTCTTGGTTAGGCGGCTGTTAGACTGCTGTCAGAATTTTATCCAGTTCATTCTATTTCAAAGCAACCCAGAATCCATAGGGAACAATTGATCAATTGATTTTCAGCTCTTAATTTCCAATTTTTTGCCTATAAATGTGAATAAATATACAGATTTATACATATATATAAAGATGCACATGTTAATACACCCAGTATGTATTCTTGTGTATGTGTGTGTTTATGTGTGTATTTTTGTACGCCTATATAAGCAAAGTGAATATCTAAAACTCTTCAGAAAATATGTTAACATTAACATGTCACCACAAACAAAGAAAGTGTAGCTATACTGGTGATTTGGAATACATTGGTGTATGTCTAAAAAGATATACATGTTCATATGTATCACATCTTTATTCCATTTTTCACATCAACTATTTTATGAATACATTGTAGCTTTGGAAGTTACATATCCATATTACAACCTTCCCCTCACAAGAAAAATGACCCCCCCCCCAATTCATTTCTTGTCATGTCCACACAAATATACAGAGAGCCAAAATGAAACAATTAACAGCAGGCCACTGCGCAAGGAAGCACACCTACTGAATGGACAGCATGGATAACACAAAAAGCAGCAAAATGTTGCTTTGCTAAATGCCATTTCTGTCCAAAGCACACAATTGTAAGTATGTGCATCCTGTGCATTTCTCTGTGGGGGGTTCTGCTTCTATATTCATTAAATATAGAAAACAGAAGCAGAGGAGGAAAGTACAAAGACTCCTCATAAAAAGAAAAAGGAAACAAGGAGGAAGAAAAAGGAAGAAACTTTAAACAACTTCTTTTTTAAAAAAAAGATTGCTTCCATTGTAAGGGAATAGTCTCATGAACAGTGTCAGCATTCTGCCATATGTTCGAGAAAACCAAGGGCCCTTGAAGAAGAAGAGACTTCTGAATTATTGATCAATGATTAGCAAATGCAATCGAAATTGTAGACTTGATGTTGTGCAGAGATTCATAATTTATGAGTGGACAAAATAGGAGGTAACAGAGGTAGCAGTAGGTGATTTCAGCCCCCATATTGATTACTTAAAACAACAGGAGGTATGTGTAGTGTGACAGATGGAACAAAAACTGACAGCTCACTGCCTGTCCATCACCACAGACAGAGAGCTCAGGGAATAAAGTGTACCGTAGAAGCAAATACATTTCTATTGTATGTCTTTGATCATTATGCTGTTCAACTAGACCAAAGGACATATTTGTTTATAATTTATGTATTCTCTTACTATAAAAGATTGATGGCTTCCTATTAGATACCATCGGATCTAAATATCCAGATTGTCCCTGAAACAGTCAGAGAAGTGGGCCTGGTAAAAGTTATTGGTTTAGTCCTGTCATTGTTTGTAGGCAGCTGTCTCCTGGCCACCTGCTTCAGAGCACTGGTATGAAAAACAGTGATGACACTTGTTTCTGTTTGTTGGGTTATACAAAAGAAGAAAGGGAATGGTGGCCTTTCACTGGCATTTAGGAACCAAATTTAAAGCAATTCATAATGTTTGGATTGGAGGTCTTCTGGCTAATTATTAGTTTATTATTCCTACAATGGCAAGACCTGGAATGACAACTTCTGAAGCACTTTTTGAGTCCAAAGAGTTTCCTCTGACCACAGTGGTGAAAAATAGGTATGCTGATTTCCTCCCATTTTGCAGAATAATTTCACTAGATTTAAAAAATAACAAGGGGGAAAAAAGGAAAAGGAAAAGATATTCCAAACTACTCCAGAATCTAAACCTCAGTCAAGGCTGTAGCACAGCTTCCCTCAGATTGTGGCATGTTGCTGCTCATTGCAACTCAAAGCCTTGTGAAGATTAATAAATGCAACTTCCAGTCCTAAAAGGGTTCTTCATCTCTACCCTTAAAGCTAGGAAGGAATAACAGAGCAACTTGGGTTTAAGTCCAACCTCAATCATGGATGCTTACAAGGTGATTTTGGCCAGAAGGTGATTTTGGCCAATTGCTATCTCCCAGCTTGTTGCTGAGAAGATAAAAATGGGAAAAGAAATACTATATACTTTATCTTCAGGTCCCAGATGTAAAACAAATTATACACTGAATTTTTAAAAAATTAAATCCCATATAAGACACTGTAAAAGAGGCAACTGGCTTGAGTTCAGTCAATTTTACTAGGAAAAAAATTGTATTGAATAACAGGAGGATGCAAAATATTCAGAACAAAATTCCAATTTACTCTTCAGAATACCCCTTGAAGGCTCAGCATATTTGTCCAGAGGTCTTCTTTGTCTTCTAACAGAAGATACTTCTCCAGGATTTGCCTCATTAACAGTTTTTTGGAATGGTCTTCAGGACACACAGAAGGAAGACCCTGAAGATGTGCTAAGGTTTTAAAAAATTTCAGCCCCAAACCATATCATAGCTTCTGAGCACCAGGTTTGGAAAGTTGCTTTGTGAAGCACCTCTAAATAGATTGCATATCCTTAATAAATTGTCTAATTCTTGAAAGGGATGCATATGCATTGTCTTTTGTACATGTCTGGGATTGATTAGGGTTGGTCATATATGGATGGCTGCCAATTCACTTGGCAAGTCTATATGACACATGAATAGAATAGGTTAAGCAATCATCTTTCACATGTAAAGTTTAAATATACTGTATTTCTTATGGAAGGTGTCAAAATCTATGTTCATTAACACCATTATTGTTGTATAACTGTTCCAATAATTATACTACTCACACGAGTGAAACTAGATCTTCATGTAGCTAAAGTTTTGTTCTGTTTTTTTCAAGTGCTCTTAGTAATTTGACACAATTCAAATCGATTGTATAGGCACTACTGAAAGATGTGTTTTCATAACTGTTGTCAATTTCCTAGATATTGCTGACATGCACTTGCTCATTTATTAAAGCATCTTGAAGGGGAAAAAATCTTAATGAGGTCACTTCACTAGCACAATGTGATCTATATGGAGTTACCCTATAAAAGTATCTAAAAATTGCATATGGTGCAAATGTGTTTGGAAATTGCACACGATGATCAGTAAGGGTGTGGTAAAAGAAGTTAAGATGAGATTCATCGTGGTGATTTTTTTAATGTGTGTCACACATGTGATGTACATAAAAAACAGGCACAGCTTTGATAGCACCATTATGGCTGCCATCTAGGTTTTTTTTGTGTGGATACCCATTGGTGATCAGGCTGCTACAAGGCACAAGACAACATAGGACTTTACTGAAAGACCTACATTTGTTGCCAATCACCTATTAGGCCCTATTTAAGGTGTTAGTATCAATCCTTAAGCATAGAATCTGAATACCTGTCAGTACTACACGCTAATCCATGCTAAGAAATCCCATATATCAGCACTAATGCCTTGTAGGTCAGGACTATTTTTAATATAACTGCTAGAATACCATAAACTTGCAAGACTGAATGTGCTTCCATGCCTCCTGTTACCTCCATTTGAATAGGGAGGGCTTGTTTGAGAAGTTTTCTCAAGTTATTTTCTTGACTGGGATCCAGGACCTCTTTTTTCTGACCAGTGAGTGAGTCTTCCTCCTATCCTCCTATCCTTCAAGGCTTCAGCCCTTTACTCTATCTGAGGGCTACCATAGATCAGCAGAAAATACTCTTCTGAAGGACCCCTTCCTGCCATGAATTTGGCTATCAGGCTAAATTTGTTTCACCCTCCCCCCCCCAAGCAATAGAATATTCCCCTCCACACTTCCATTATTTACAAAAGTGATAAACCTGCACATTGCCAGGCTTTTAGCTGTCAAATAAATGTTGTCTTCACTCTATAGATTTTCTTTGTCGTGTTTTCCATTTTCCAGATTGATTTATTGTTATATGCTGTTTGGAGTGCTGATATAAGCAGAAAGACATGGAAGACTACTACTGTTGCTGCTGCAACTATTTGATTTCTAGCACATCTAGAAAACCTGTCCAGTAGAGATCAAACTTTGTAAGTATTGGATCCCTGTTTTAAATTCATTTGAACTGAAGGCGTATATGTGAAAGTTTTTCTTAATTGTTTTGATTGTTGCATATGTCAAAATCATCAAGCACACAAGATGATGTCTCATTGCATGTTTCCCATGGAATACTGTTTGATAAAATGCTACTACTTATGTATTAACTATCAAACATGGTTGAATGTGAATGATTGTTACATAGCAATTATCTAAACAACTCCACAATGATATAATGGAGAGCTTCAGATTGTCTAATGAGAGATTCTGGTTATTTCAGGTTTTAGTTGAAGTTCTTCACTGAGAGGACCAAAAACAATGGAAAAATATGTGTGAAAGGCAGCTTGTCCACTGCCTGATGGAATACTAAGTACGAAAAGTAACCACTGAGAAATCTGGGCTCTTCTAAAGCATGCTTTTAATTCACTGTGCAAGATGCTGAGACTCAGTAACCTTCCAATGAACTGAATATTAACTCTATAATCTTGCATAAAGAGAAAAGCAGGAAATATATTTAATAATAATGAGAACTAACACAACTACAACAACACATAACTCAGAAGGCATTATACCATGGGCATGTTTCCAGCAAGACATGCCAATGCAGAAAGTGTTATATCTAAGTGCACAAGGCTTGATGCCCATTGTGATATTCAGTGCCAGTACTGTTGGATGTAAAATACTCTTGCCTGTCAAAAACTTTTATGTATCAAATATTAATAGTGAGGTCAATACCTGAATCAAAATAAACATGACTGACTATCAGAAAGATTAAATATTCAACAGACATCCAGTGTGACAAGTAACATTGAATTATAGAAAAGATAATTTTAGGAGCAAGTGCTTTTTAGGTTTACCAGTTTATTCACTGATATAATTCTACCATTTTTCTTTTAGCAAACAGGAAGAAATTGGGTTCCAAGCACTCTTTAACAATTGGCAATAGTTCCAATTTTTTTCCTGTTTCCCTTAAGGTTAGAAATGTTGGATTTCCCCAGTGCATGTAGTACTAACCCCAACTCCAACCCCCTCTTTTCTACATGGATAATCCTAACCGAACAGAAGAGCACATTGGGAAATCTCTTAATAATCTCCATCCTAAATCCTTCAGCCAGCAGCAGTCACCTTGCAATGTTTATTCTCCACCCAATAATCTACCCTTTTCCTCGAAAAAAGGTATAAATAGAATTACAATCCAATTGCCTCTTTTTATCTGATGAATACCAAGCAGCAATATTGTGTTAGTGGGCCTTTTTGGAAGATATATTGGACTTTAATAAAATTTGATCAATGCATTTAAGTCAAATTGAATTATATGTAAGTGGATAGGGTTGACATATGTTTCAATAACTGCGAGTGATACATTATTCTCCAGTGAGCATAAAATTTAATGAAATATAAATACCCATTAATCCTCATGTTTCAACCAATCAGTCACCAGCGCTCCTGCCTGCTGTTAGCAGAAGCAGGCCCAGAAAAATCATCTGTTTTATCTAAGCAGGAGATCCAAACTGGAAAGACATCAGCCAGCCTGGGAAGAAGAAAAAAAATCTATGATGAAACAGCATTTGGCCAGCTGGTTTGCTATTATAAACAGTACCATGATCTGGGTTCTCATATGATAAAATCCATAGAGAAATCTTCCTGAAATTGGGTTCTTTATTCCTTTTTACACCTGAGAGGACATATTTTAAAATGTCTATTTTTTTTTTAAATGTGCTCCCCTCCAGCAATGGCTCAGTCTATTTTTTTTTTTTTAAAAATGGGCATCCAGGATGATCTTATTGTCAGCCACATTGTTTTAAAGAGAGATATAGGATTATCCTCCTGTGCCTCCCTTCATTCTTAACCCTTCCATGAGCTGAGGGCTGCACACACAGATAGGGCTGGGATGCAAAAGATAACTGACAGAAGCAGTAAGAGGAAAAGGACAAAGTGTTCAACAGTTCATAGAGCCTATTCATGCTGGTTTTGCTCTATCAAGGGGGTCCTTCTGTGGTTAAAAAAAAAAAAGTCAAGATAACCAGAATGTCAGTAGCTGCCAGGACCTATCCCTTCTATTCCCCAGCCATCAGGACTGATGAAGCTTCTTAAATGAAAAGTGAAATATCTTCTTCTTCTTCCTCAAGGAAAAAAAGTTGCCTTTTGACAAAAAAAGAGTACCTTTGAGATAACTATGACTTGGATGACTGAAAATCTCCACTGATATGACTAGGATGGATATATAACGGAAGCTTTTCCATTTTGTTGTTGTTGTTGTTGTTCTTTGTTTTGTTTAATATAACATGGAGCCTTGATCACCTCACTGCAACCACCATTTGGCTTTTCTGATCACTCCTTGTGAATGCTCCTGGCCAATATCACCCTTGCAAAACTACTCCTGCAATTCAAAACCCTTTACAGTATAGTATTCCTTTCCAAACTTTAGTTGGAAAGTTATAATGAATAAAAAGAAGTGCAATGGAAGAAGAAAGAAAAGAATCACGTGTGCAAGGAGCACCCGTAGTGTCAAAAGTGTTAAAATTGTGGATATGATTGGACGATCAAAGTCACAACCCATTCTGTATCGAATACATTGACCCATTACCAGAAGGAGTAATTCAATGCTTCCTGAGAATAGAAATGGGTGACATGCACACCCCCTGCACCCATGTTTTTCACCTTGAGTTCAAAACTGCTGTTTTCTGATATGAACTGTTTTAGGACCTTCAGAGCAAATGATCTCTGGTGCTTCATTTGATTCCAGTAACTGCTTCAGTTCCAGCTGTTTTCACGGCCTGGCATACTCCATTTCCTTCATAACAGGCCACTGCTCTGTGCAGCCATTTCATCCTGTGTTGTTCATAATAATAAGAATAACAACAACAGCAAAAAATAACAACAATAATAATAATTGACAGACTCTTTTACCAAGGAAAATAGGTGTTGCGAGTACATCTGATGCTGCATTATTTCTTCTTCATTGCTACAAAGTCTCCATGTACCTGTAAAGGAACGTAGAAGCAAAAGAACAGCCTGTTTCCTTTTCTTTGATTATTGCAGCATCAAAATGACAAATGGTACCATACAGGAAAAAAAGAGAAATATCTGCATTAGGTTCAAACAAGAGAACGATGAAAAGAGTGGTAGTGGTAAAGCCACCCACGTGTGCAAGCATCTGGGTGAGCAAATGAAATGCCAGGCAGTCAAAGGAAAAGACAGGCACTGATCTGTAAAGTGAAAAGCAACTTACACAGGAGCAGGGTGAGAAGCAGGGGAAAAACCAATTAGATCTTGCTGTGGCTGCAGCTGGACTGAGCACCAAATGAGTCCCACTGCCCACCACTGCAATCTGGAGGTGAATTTCTGAGGATGGCTTAAGAAACAGGAGCAGCCTAAGACAGAAGCAGTTTAAGCTTCAGGACAGAATTGCCAACAGTCTGGCCAGAATTTTCTTGGTCCAACTTAGAGTCAAGCAGGCATGAATATAAGACCAGAGTAGCTAAAACAGAAAGAAGAGCGATAGAGGGAGGGA
>JAOYMU010000274.1:59834275-59845428 GCA_025802295.1 Psammodynastes pulverulentus
AAGCATGATTTATTTAATCAATCACAATGGAAGGGTTTAATCAATGTGCTAAGCCTCCAACTACTTAGTGTGAGCATGTTGATGACGACTTTTCTTCTCAAACTTCTAGGATGTGAAATGATTGCTTCCCTTGCACGGGCCTCTAAAGCAGAAATAAAATGGGTGACAGGTAATTTAGATCTCAAACCCCATTTCATCAGTGCCAGGGAAAGCAAGCACAAAGCATTCTTATTAAGTGCAGAATAAAGCCAGAATGCAGTGGGATATTATACTCCCTCAAGCATCTCCACAAAAATCACCTCTTCCGTGAAGCATTCCCATAATTCCTTAATCTTCACCCATACACTAATCATGCCTGAATATATGCATTAATCCCTAGTCAACTTTGTTTTCCTTCCCTTACCTCTCTTTTATAATTTGCCTCCCAGTTATAATGTCTACATTATTCTCAAAAGCATTAGGTGTGCCTTTATCTTCAGTAAATAAATTAATCACGATTGGTGTCACCTAATGCTTCGGTGGATGTCTTTTGTATATCTTGTTGTTTGGCAATAGCACAGAAAATGGAATGGGGACATATTGGGATAAAGGCACATTTTTGTCCAAAGGGTTTTTCCAACTCAAAACAAGTGATCATCAACCATGAATTGATTCAGGGTTGCCTCAAACAAATCACTTCATTTTCAGCAACTTTTAAACATAACGTTGCACATGTCACAATCTGTACATCCCAGTCGAAGCACCCATTTTCATAAAATCTATTGGGTGGGACATAAGAAGAATTTCGTGAAATGGTACCTGTCCTTGAATTAATCAAGCCATAGCCCCTTTTCTCAGGGTGACAATGCAATTAGCTAATAGGAGCCTCCATGCCATGCCACTGCCAAGCACAATCATCTTAAAAGCTGTCTGACAGCTCCGTATTTAGTTTTGTTAATAATTGTGTATTGCAGTCACAAACATTTACCACGTGCAAATGTAATTCATTTGGGCAATAGTGATGTTTCCTTTCAAACATTGTGGCTTCTGGGTAATTTAATAGATGTTTACAGTATCAGGCATCAACCAGATTTCATGTCTAGCTTACTTCTATGAAGTCTTTCTCACTCACGTAGGTTGAAAACATGAAAAAAGAAGTCTGCGAAATCTAGATATTAGTTAATTATAGAGATAATTTATTGGAATGCATCACTTTGTAGACTTTCTATTTGATATACTAATGGAATGCAATTCAATTAATGTATTTATAATTTGAAGCTACTGCTTTTCCATCCAAGATATTTCAGTATTAGCCAACAAATCCACCATGTTATTCTCTTATACTTTTTAAAAATGAGGAATGTTTTTTTCAATTTTGCATGTAAAAAACCCTCAAATCCCTCATACATTCTAAATAAAGTATCTATTTCATTTCTTGCTTTCATTTATCTGCTTATCTATCTCATTGTAATCTGAATGGAGTCCCAATGACAACATTTTTAAAAATGATTTAATTTTGTTGAACCAGGAGTGAAGACACCCCCCTCCCATTTTATTCCACCCTCAACTGTAAGAACTCACCCAACGATTTCAGTCCAGAAGGCACCATGTTTGCCTAACACACAAGGTTATTGGGAAGAAAACATTATGTGCCCCCCCATCTCACAAAAAGTGATTCTGGGTGATTCTACAACAATAAAACATACACACACACACACATACACACACACACACACATGGATTAGTTTTAATTTAATTTAACAGAAATATTGGGTGTTCTGAGTAGACCGATAGATTATTTAAATAATAAGAACTAGTAAAATAATAAACAAATAAAAATTGTAACATAAGTTATAAATGATACTTGCTATCCTAATAGTGCATGGGCACTTATAATTTCGATGCACAGAAGAAGAAAAAATGCTTAGTTTGTAACCCCAAAGATCATGCTATAGGAACTTCAGAAACGTCCTTAATTTGTATGTAACTGCAATCTGTAACCCAAAAAAATGTGGTTTTTTTTAAAAAGAGTAAAGCTTTAGATGAGGATGTAAAAAATAAAGACCTCTTAATTAGAAAGTACTCTCCCTATTCTTAGCAGCATGCAAGCAGCAATGCCCAGCAAAATGTCATACAAGAAGGGCCCTTATAGGTCTTGTTTCACAATTCACATCAGCTTTTAAAAGAGAGATCTTTGCTTTCATGAATGTTGATGGGCTTTTGTTTCAAGGCCTCCAAAGTGTTATTATGATATGTTTTGGGGGTAATTCTGTTTTTGGTATTTTGCTATCTGGTTTTGCCTTGTTGGTTGGGTGTCAAGAGTGATGTGGGACAAATGTCATTGGATTTGAATCATGACAATCTTAAGATTTCAGGCAACATGTGCCAGTGCATGAAAATGCAAATCCTGCATTATATGACTTGCAAGGAGAACCCGCTCTGAAGTCCACTCCCACTCTGATTCTAGACCTGAAGTTGGTTCAGATAGCTCAAGGTAGGCATCTGTTTTGCACATAGGAGCCATAGATCTTGAAAGCCACAGCTGAGTACTGATTAACATGGCATTACATGTCTCATGTTTAAGGCAGGACTAGATCTCCAGGTTTCCTAATTTCTTGCCTAGTTTCTTAAATCACTACAGCAAATTGTTCCATGAATATATTTATTTTAAATACTTATTACTTAAATGTAACCCTTGAGAGCCAGTGTGGCTGTCATATCTCTATTTCCATCTTTGTATACACTCCACACCTAAGCATATACCTATACTTACATCCACAGCTATATTTAACTACCTTTAGCATCTTTCTCTATATGCTAACTCTATCATCAGGATCTACATCTAAATATTGTGCCTGCATAAAGCAGGTGCAATTGTTCAGTTGACATGCTTCTAGTATCTTCATGCAATGAAACTCCTAGCTGTGGGACTTCTTGAATTCACCATTTAGTAACATGGGAAAGTGTATTTGCATCATGAAGCAACTTCAAAAAGTTACTTTACTCAAAGTATCTCAAGCAAAGAACCTTGGCACAGTTTTAATATCTATCATCACCCTCTGTGTCTGCATCTCTCTCTTGCACTCTCTCTCTCTCTCTCTCTCCCTCCCTCCCAATGCAAATTCTGTGCCAAAAACACTATAACCCGTATCAATTATGCTAATCGTATCTTCATTTTTTTTTTAAATGTTACAATGTGGTTTTTACATGATTCCAAAATGTACAATTAAAAACAAGACAACTAGATGTTGCAAAAATGCTGAAGTCCAGAAACCTTCCTTATGTCTTACTTTAAATCAGTGTACTAGAGAACATGAGAACCAAGTGTAGCACATACCTTAAGAGTTGGAAGAAAAAAAGAATGCGAGTACAGATCATTTGTGCAATAATAATGCCTACTTTCATCATTTCAACACTAAGATTATAAATAGTTATTCATTTATTGAATGGTGGTCTGCTCAATATAGATTATTCTTTTGTACTTATGTATATATTGGGACTCTACTCCACTTATTTCTACTGCTTTTTAAAAGAGTTGAGGGAATAATGCATAGCTATACTTTTGACTAAACTTACATAGTCTGCTTAAAAAAACCCTGCACACATGCATAATAGAATATGTTTGATCTACTGAACTACATACAGATTAGAATATGTTTGATCTTCTAAACTACAGTTGCTTGTAGAAGTATAAAATAATTATGTTACAAGTATTCATTACACTTATATTACAGGTTAACACTGTGATCATGCAAATCACATCATAAACAGCAAATGTAGTTTTAAAGGGTAAAGCACTGTGTTGCTAATTAAACATTGTGTCTAGTTTAAAGATATAATTACTGAGGTGTAACAGCAGAGTAATAGAAATGGATTGGCCGAGCACTTTCCTACATTCAGTAAATGGTTTCAAATGATCAATGGTATTTTAATTAACCTGTTATAAATACCATTTTATGATTAAGCTAAACAAGCAAACAGAACTCTTTACTGAAAAAAAAGTCACAATACATGATGCCCATTGTTTAGATAAATGTATATAAATACCACTCTGCGATTCCCACTGCTTCACCTCAATCAGTATAGTTCCTAATTATATATTTAAAGTTAGCAAAAGTAAAAAAGCAAAGCACAGAACATGACAATCATTTTTATTCCATTCTCTGCAAATGGAATATTTAGGAATATATCACTGTGTAGGTCAAATTGTAATTGTTAATTGTTAATACTGGAAAAGCAAGATGAATAGACTCAGTTACGATGGCAATGAGTGCACCTTTGGAAGATCTGAAAGCCTAGGTTAGGGACAGATCATCATGGAGATTTTTTTTTCTTACATGGTTGTTAAGAGTCAACAACAACTTGATGGCATATAATGAATCAAGTACTGGAAAAACTGATATGTGATAGCTGATCCTTTTTGAAAATATTTTTTCCAGATTCATAGGACTATCATAAAGTATCTTTTCACTGTAATAACTCCCTTCTGTAAAGTGGGAAATGTTGCAACCTGCCTATGTAGCACCCTTGATGTGACAAAAACAACAAAGAAACTTCATGTATATTTTCTTGAATATCTTGCAGGTTCAGAATGAAGATTAAATATGAAAACGATTCCTATTATTTTAAAATGGCTAATTCATTGTTCTCCCATTTTTACCCAGATTAAAATAAAAGAACAAAGAAAACCCACCTTATAATGGTGCTATTAATTTTGCTTCCAAAACTTTGTTTTCTTTTTTACATATCTCCAACACAGTAATTATGCAGAATATAGAACTACTTAGCAATTTCTGAGGCGTAATCAGATTTAAAATACTGAATGAATGTGGGTGTTGGAAGAGATCTTTCTACATTTACTAGATTATTATTATTAGGATCAGAGCTCTGGGGAAAGCCTAATAATTTCTTAAATTTATGGTCAAGTTAAACCAACATTACGTTGAGAGAGACCATTTTAGTTTAAACTGTTTAACTTACACTCATTTCTTGGCAAGTTGTTCTTGTTTAGATGGCAAATAGAACAGGGGGAAATGAAACTATTAGACACAACTCAGACCAAATTGCAAAACGTGTTTAGGCTTGAGGAAATTCTTTTTGCTTCCTCTTCTCCTCATCCCCCCAACCTCTCTTTTTTATAAAGGCAGCTGTTCAGTGACTCACTATATGTTTTCAGCTGGAACGTGCCTTAGATCTTGTTCACAAGCATGTTTACATTAGTTCTGTGTGAACCACAGTTTGAAACATTATCTCCCTGGAACAAATTTGTACATGTATAGCTTTGTACAAGAATTTCTTGTAATTAAGGCAATTGTCAAGTTCTTTTAAACCTCATGAATTATGCTCCAAGGATTCTACTTTTTACTTGATTCCCATCTTTTTTTTATTTTTAATAATGAAAAATGTTACACTCTACAAGCAAGAGGCAGTCCCATATGACAAATCACGAAGATAACACTTAGACAGGCAAGTTAAACACCTGTGCAAGTTGAGCAATAGGGCAAAGGGGTCAGGGAAATCAACCATTCCTTGTTGTTTTATTATAAATCCTAACTTTCTGGGTGAATGAGCCCAAGAAATATAAAATGGATTAAAAGATTGAAAGCCAGAAGGGATGTAGATGTGTCATTGTAAACCGCCCCGAGTCTTTGGAGATGGGGCGGTATATAAATTTAACAAATAAATAAATAAATAAATAAATAAATAAATAAATAAATAAATAAATAAATAACCCACTTAAAAGGAGCAGAAATGAGAAATAAGCTCTTTGTTATCATAAATGACAAATAAAAGATGAATGGTAGAAACATGACAACAAATGTACTTCTAGTCCTGAAAGGCTCATTAGTGACCAGCAAAGATGCAGTTGCCAAGAGTCTCAAATAAAATGTTTTCTGAAATTAACATCAATAAAACAGAAGGAAAAGACAAAAGATAGAATTTGTTTTCTGGACAAAAAGACATTCACCATTTTAGACTTGTTAAATATTGCCATTTTTTATTGTACAGAAAGCCATTAAATAGCCAGACTTTTCAACTGAAGATTTTGATAACCTTTGAAGAACGTTGCTTTAGGCTCAGAGGGCTGAAAGAATGTGGAAAGAATGAATGAATGACCTTAATACCATAGCCGACACACTGGAAAATATCTGTGGAATAAGGCTGCTTAAAATGAAGATGGTTCAGTTTAAAACTGACGGGCCCTATTCAATCAACTGATTATTTTAGCAGATAGTTGGGTAGCTAGAAAGCTTGAAGTACAAACCACTGAAAATGCAATTCCTAAGGTTTTTGCAACCAGTGTTTCATGGCTGTTCTTGATTCCAAGGAGGTCATTTATATGAAAGAAAGAATCAGAGCAATATGTTCTTTGTAACTTTTCAAAGGTGGAAAATCTTGATGGCGCTGTTAAAAAAAAATCTTTTTTGAGTTTTCTTCTAAAGTATTTCATCTAAAATTGCCTGAAGATTCAACACCAAGCTCATATTTAATCACATCAATGGGAAGAGCTTGTACGCTGCTTTTACTTCTCAACTAACCATCTCTTCAGAAAACAAAAAAGTAAATCTTCCACATTTTTTAAAAAAACCCTCACCTCTTCTGTCTCTTCCTCTTGGAAGAAGTTCATGAGGGCATTAATATAAGTTCTTGGAAATTTTTGGAAACTATCGTGTGACAAGGACCTGAATGCATCTCAAATTTCTACAAAAAAGATTTCCATTTTCCTTCATAGTGCTATTCTTAAATCCAGGATGAAAGAGTTCTTGCTTGAGATGTGTTGCAGCTGAGTCAGTAAGAGATAGACTCAAAATAAGAGAAAAAAAGTAAGAGGTAGGATCTGGTTAACAGCAGCAGTGCTACTTTGATACCAGTAATTGGAGATAAAGTGGAATCATCTATTATAATTTGTTGGATGCTCAAAAGACCATCATCATAGCTCAGATTGGATGCATGAAATACATTTTGACAATATAAGGATTTTTTTTTCATCTTTTGCTCACAGGAATTTGTATTTTTGTCCTGTGTCTAGAGAAATCAACAATAGAACTGTCTCTCAACCCATTAAATTACATCATGGTGTAATCTTCCTTTATTATTTGGTTTGATTCTTGAACAATTAACAATCCCCAAATATTAAAGGTCTGGTGGCCCATGCCATTGAATATAAGTTGTTCTTACATATCAGCTCTTTGAGGTAGATTAGGTCAAGAACAGACACCACAAGAAATACATCAACTCTACTTTGTTGACATAGATTATAACAACTGAATCTTAAAAGGCTGGTGGGGTTTTCCTTTTCCTCCCTCTTTATTTATTTATTTTGATTTTTCAATCATTTACTAGATAATAAGTATAAGAATAAATGTGTATGAACTCAGGAAATAGGTACAAATAAATGGGGACAGTAGGACAGGGATGGTAGGTACGATGGTATGCTTATGCATGCCCCTTACAGACCTCTTAGGAATGGGTTGAGGTCAATAGTAGACAGTTTAAGGTTAAAGTTTGGGGGTTTGAAGATGTAACAATAGAGTCAGGTAGTTGATTCCAGGCATTGACCACTCTGTTGCTGAAGTCGTATTTTCTGCAATCAAGTTTGGACAGTTTACATTGAGTTTGTATTTGTTGTGTGCTCTTGTATTGTTGCAGTTGATTCTCTTATATTAAAGAGAATCAAGGCGGGGCATGGCAATAACCCAGCACAAACTCAGAAGTTGAAGAAAGGCTACAGGGAGATTGTCAGCCTGAGGGGATTCAATTGGAAGAGTCACAAGCAGGGGAAAGAGCATTACTAGCAACCAGAAGAGGCAGCATTTGCTGGTCTCAGAAGATGAAGAGGCAATACTAACATGTCCCCCCCTCCTCCATGCAAGAACCTGGTGTGAAGAAAGGAGGGCTGAACAAAGGCACTCAAGACTATTAGCTAGAAAGAACCCTGCCCTGCCAAAGGGACCAATCAGGGTCGTGTCACCCCTATATAAGAAGAGCTGCGCCCATAGATCAGTTGACAACAACTTTCCACTTACCTCACCATTGTGTTTATCAACTATATAGCCTATCTTCTCAAGCAGTGAGCCTGGACATTCATACCACATTTGTTTGACCTTCTAGTACTTTATGATTTAATTAGATTACTTTAATTTAAGCTAGTTGACTTTTTGAGGGCTGGGTATTTTGGGTGCGAGGTCTCTTGATTGTTCAAACATTTGCTATTAGAGTTCTTTTTGAAAAATATAAGGCTTAATAATTTTTGTGGGCTGGGGATAGTACAGGTATCTTATCTCTCACCATTTCCTGTTTTAACTACCCATTTTCTTAAAGACTGTGGCATTTTTTAAAGATTACTAATTGAAATGTAATTCGTTGTGTTTGGGTTCTACTATATCTTTGTTAACCTTACTAGGTTTCCAGTCAGGAGACATGACCAGATGAGCTGGTCATTATTATTACATTATTATAAAGCTACTTTAATCTTGCAAGTCTGAAAGTACTATTTCCTTCCAGTCTGTATAACAGCCTGAGAAACTAGGGAGGGTCTCTTCTGAGCCTCTTGCCCCACCCACTATCCATCTTTTATCTAACTGTTCCCTAGGCAGTGTCTCTGGGCCCAATCTTCCAAGTTCTTTCTCCCAGATCAGTACAATCTATAGCTTCCTGTGAGTCATTAGGATTTATATAGATTCTATTAAATACTTGAGCTTTCTTAAAGTTTATCATAATTTATTGAATTAACATTGTCCAATGTATAGATGTAATTTCAACAGATATCTTAATATTTAAAATTCCCATTAAGTCTCAAGGATAAGATTAATGTTATTAAAATGAATATTACATTAAGATTAATGTATATCTTTAGAGGGTTTCCAAATTAATTCTTATTAGATATTTCACACAGATAAGTTAATGAGATTTTTTTTAATGGCACCCTAAAGCCTTAAAATATTTTTGGCAACACTGTGGTTATCTTATGAGAATAGTGGCTTTAGTTTGCCAGATGTTCAGTTATATCACTAGATTTTCATTTTAGTGTCTATATTTTTCCTGAACGAGACTCATTATGGTTACTTTTCCCTTTGGACCATTTGAAGAGCAAAAATGTTACATTTTTGAAATTTCGGTAAATTTTACTTATTCTAAATTTGTTTCTTCATCTCCTACTTTCAAAGTTGGTACAAATATTTGCTTATGTGCTCTAAAGATAAGAAGATAGTGTATACATAGTGATACAGTTTTAATGATAAGTCGAATCTCAAATGACGGAATTCCACACAGGTATTTATACATTATTTATTATATAGATATTTCTGTTGAATTTGCTTTGGAATATTTATTTTTTGTTTATCCTATAACCACTAATTAATGTAAATGCTTTTCCTTGGTCTTTCACTGCTTTAACAAGAACTACAAAAAGTTATCAATTTTGAAAGAAAAGGGGAGAAATTTGATGTAATTCCACACAGCCTTCAATCTGTTTCCATTTCCAGTGCTCTTTTATATCTCAGAAGGCTACAAGCAGATTACCTCAGCAGTCCATACTAAAACCCCAATGAATTGCGAAGGGTGAGATATTTCCAAAGAAGTTCTGGTTGAACAGTTTAGTCCAATGCTTTTGGTGTCTTGAGTTTTAAAGTTTTTTTAAAAAAATAAGCTAAATCTATCCACCCAGGTTTGCACCAACCTCAACGTGAAGGCAGAGGGTGAGGGACTATAATGAACCTCACATAAAATCTGATGGCTCCCTAGGGTGATATTCATGATATGAAGGGTTGTGGACTAGGAAGTTTGCCACTTCTCAGTTGGAGCTTTACCTTTCCTGGCTCTTTTGAGAGATAGAGGGATAGCTTGACTGCATCAGAGAGCTCATCAATACTTCTTTGGAAGAGCAAAGGGTATTGTCTGCCTTGAAAGAAACAGTGATATATTTCTTCGTGAAGAGATTTTCCTTGGGTCTGACCCAGTAATTCCCAAAAGCGTATGCTATAGGAAGAATGGTGGGTCTTCAGTTGCAAGTGCCATAGAAGAAGTGAATTACAGTACCATTTTTACTCAAGTTTTAAGTGTGGGAATGGGATAAAAATAAGATGGTTTCACCATTGTCTGATGCAGCAAGAATTGCATATAAGGAATGTGCACCTTTTTGCCCTGTTAATTTTCTCAGTAGCATCGACATAACAATTTTACCCTGTACCCTTAGGCTACAGTAAAGGGAGAATTTGGAGGTTTTGCATTAGATCTACTTCTATCTATGTAGTTTCAGATGTTTGTAGTAGGGAATAGTGGAATCTATCTGTAGATCATTTCAAAAAAGAGGGAGTTGAGCTATTCTCCAAAACATCTGACGGTAGGACAAGAAGCAATGGATCGAAACTAATCAAGAAGAGAAGCAACCTAGAACTAAGGAGAAATTTCCTGACAATTAGAGCAATTAATCAGTGGAACGACTTGCCTCCAGAAGTTGTGAATGCTCCAACACTGGAAGTTTTTAAGAAGAGATTGGACAATCATTTGTCTGAAATGGTATAGGGTTTCCTGCTTGAGTCAGGGGGCTGGACTAGAAAACCTCCATGGTCCCTTCAAACCCTTCTGTTCTTCTGTTCAGGGCTTAACCTTCCCCCTGGTGCACGACCCCCCCCCAACAAAAAGTTTGCAAACACATCTCTGAATGCCGGAGGAACTAAAATAGAAATGCCCAGATATTCCAAAATATTATCATGCATGAGCATCGTTTTTCTCTCTCTCTGCAATTTATTCAGTCCAGGTGTCCCCCACGATGCTATTTTCAGCCACCGGCATAGCATTCGATGGGTGGAGAATTGCCTTGATGGGGAAATTGCAATGCTGGTAGACAAACTCCATTCAGTCCGGCTCTTTTCCCCTCTTTTTATTTTTTTATTTTAATTCTGCATCACATATGTTCCTTGTGGGCTTTTCATTCAGTTTTCTAATTGCTCCCTTATCCAAATGGAGAAGTCCACCCAGCACTGTGTAATATAAATAGCATTAAAACATATGTTGAGCTCTTTACTTGTCTGTTGGAAGCACCAAGAGATAGAATAGAATAACAGAATTGGAAGGGACCTTGGGGGTTCTTCTAGTCCAGGGGTCAGCAACCTGTGGCTCTGGAGCTGCATGCGGCTCTTTGGGCCCTCTGCTGTGGCTCCCTGTTGGGTGAT
>JAOYMU010000274.1:59893025-59903077 GCA_025802295.1 Psammodynastes pulverulentus
AAAATTTTATACTGATTTTTAATCGAAAATTAGGGGTGCGCGTTATACACGTGTGCGCGTTATACTCGAATAAATACAGTAGTTCCAATTGACAGGACTAGAATTTGTTCTATTGACTGGATAACAAATCAGGTCTGTTGAATTGCAGAATAAGATGTTAATATAAAGAACAAAATATATTGACCACACACACACACTTCTTACTTATTTATTTATTTATTTATTTCTCTCTATTCATTACTCTAACTTTGGAAAAATCACACAGATCTATGCACAAATTTATCACATTGCATTATATTAGCATGGTCTTTTAAATCATATACTATATCCGAGGAATTTTTATACTCAATTACAAATACAATCAGTGAGTATAGGCATCGATTAAAATATATGATTTACTTGCTTTTCTTTTCAATATTTTTTTCCAGCATTTTTACACCAAAACAGTTCAAAGGGAAATTCACAATCATAACCATATACATGTACACATATTTAGAAAATACAAACAATTACAGGTTTTGAGGGTTTCTTGTTTTCTTTTCCTTTCCTTTCTTGCAATTGTAATTACATAAACCTAGAAAAATTTAAAAAAAAAACTATGTCAGAGCTGATAGAGTAAAAAGACCAGCTTTAACCTTGCCTGCTAGGGATTATGGGAGTTGAAGTCTAACATAGCCAGAAGGCACTGATTTAAAGCAGTATGAACTAAAGCATCTGATTCAAAGGACAATGAGTAACACAGCAATAGACTTTTCTATTTCTACATATAAATAATTCATTTTAAGGTTTCTTAGGTAAGATTCTAGTATTTGCTAAAGTTCTTTTCTTAAATGCACCAACCAAACTCATTATTGTTTGATGGCTAGAAGTATTTCTAAAGCAAAGGAAGTCAGAATTTAAATCCTAGTTCCCAACTCCATATATAGGCCCCATTGTTTACATAGGTTTATTTTAAACATTATTTCAAAAAATCTCGGATATTTCATAAAGTCAACCACACAAGAAAGGAAAACAAACCCAGTAAGAGATTGAAATGAAATAAATTGGGTGGTTTGGTGGTTTTTAAAAAGGTTTTATGCACTCAGAGTCCAAACAAATCACAAATGCACTAATAACTTTTTCATAATGTTCATTTTGTACACATAAACAATTTTAAGAGATATGCAATTGGCACCAGACAGCCCTCCATTATTTTGAGATATGTACTAAGACAGGCCTGTGCAACTTTTGACCACCAAGTAGAAAACAATATACCATTTAAGTACAGCAGCCCACCAAGGACTTGATAAACTTGTTGCAATCTGTCGAGCATTGCAAGAACACAAAGACACTCAAACATCTGCCTGGCTACATGTGGTTGCTGATGGGACTGCCAACAGTTTGGAAGCTAACAAGTTGTGCAAGCCTATCCTACACAAATTGTTTTCTAAATGCAGAGTCAAAGTTATTAGGAAGTGCCTTATTTTTCTTAAAGAATGATACTTGTCTAAAAAAAAAACACACTCCCATAAAATCACCTTGCTTTAAAATGTGATTCTTGCAATATCATTTTGCCCAGCAGAGCACTGTAAAAGTGGAAGAAATGAGCAGACATCCATTTATTTCATTCTGAATTAAACACTGAGTCAAATACATTCAATGTGGCTGAAATGTGGCTAATTACTAAACAAATGCTCTGAATAATAGAAGAGTGGTATGTGAATTATAAATTAGAGGCTTGTTTTCATTGGATTACCCTTACTCGTTTCAGAAGAGAGAAATATTTTTCTTGGATAACAGCACTGATTTCTGTCTTCAGTCCTTCAAAAGCCTCAGATTTTTCACTAACAAAAAATCTCAACATAAATGTAAATGGAGAGGTTTTGGATTCCATTCAAGCTGTCAGATATTTTTTTTTAAATGTTTGTTTATTTTTGTATTTTTATGTTGGATGTATCTACAATATTAGCCATAGCTTTATCATGTCCCTTAGTGAACTGACAAAGACTTTGAATTAGAGATTACATGCTTACATGGGAATTGTCCTGCTGAATGTTCAAGATTCCTTATCAAGGTAGGACTACAATATTTCTTATCTAGGGAAAGAACATTTGATAATATTTTGAAAGACACAAGAGGAAACTCTGGGGAAAGAAGGAATACTGACAGTACAATTCTCCTGGGAAGAAAATTTCCAGATAAGCATTTATAGGTTTATGACCTGTCTTAACTTTTTTTAGAAACCCAATACCACCAATAATAATAGCAATAATGAATTGAAGTTTTATGGAAAAGCAGAAATCCAAATCCAGTCATTGACATACACTAAATTTTTTAGCACAGATTTGGCAATGGAATTTGGCCATAAATTGGGATAAAATCACAAACAATAATGGAGTTGAAATGCTGAATGGCTAAACCATTAGGATGAAGTCTACAAATATCTGGGTATTTTACAGTTCAATAACATTAAGCATGGACAAGTTAAAAATGAAATTGGTAAAGAATATAGTCAAAGAGTGAGAAAATTGCTAAAGATAAATTTAAGTGGTGGAAACATCATCAAAGACATCAATATGTGGACTATACAATACACTTCTGGAATTCTTAACTGGACAGAAGCTAACCTGGACAGTTTGGACCAAAAAACAAATAAACAGATGACCACTCACTATGCATTCTATCCCTGTAGTGATATTGATATATTACACCTGTCCCATGGAAATGGAGGCAGAGATCAAACAAATTGTTGAAGAAGAAAAGCATACATTGGCTGATTATGTAACAGACAGCCAAGAAAAACAAACAGAAACCTGGCAAGGAAAAGTATTATATACTCAATTTTTACAGAAGACTGAGAGGAAAGTGGATAAAGATAAAACCTGACAATGGCTTAGAACATTAAAAAAAAGAAATGGAAGGCTTGATTAGGCTGCTTGAGAGCAAGCTATTTGAAGTAATGCAAGCAAGGCCAGAAGTGAAAAATCGTCATATGATTCAAAATGCAGATTGTGCAATGAAGGAGAAGAAACAGTATTCACAAATTCAGTTCATGTAAGAAGACTGCACAAACTGGTCAGAAACAATGACACCAAAATACTGATTATAAACACAGTCATCAAAATGATTCACTGGAACATCTATAAAAATATATGACAGTTTTAAGTAAATGTCAGTTACAAAAAATGGTGAGCACATGTGGTTGAAACAGAATTAGAAAATTAGCAGCTTAAAAAACTGTGGGATTTCTGAATAAAAAATGATAACTTGGCAGATTTAAACATGGTTGAAAAGAAGAATGTGTGGATAATTGATATGGCAATATCAGAGGACAGTAGAAGAGAAAACAAAGAATTGAAAAAGGTCACTGAGTATCAAGATCTGAAAACTGAAATTAAACATCATAAACCAGGTGTGGAGGTCCTAGTGGTTATCGTCATGCTAGATGGCATGCAAAAACTCTTGAATGGCATTTGGAAAATCTGCATATTGATAAATTTCCATTTATCAATTGTAAAAGGCCACACTGTTTGGATCCACACATATACCAAGCCTATACATTATAACATCCTAGGTTTTTGGGAAGAACTTCATGAATATAAAGATCAACACCAGCTAAATAACTAGCAGCTGTGACTATACATTGTTGAATATATAATAGTAATAACAATAATGCAACATGGAAAACATTTTTTGAATTTCAGGAAAAAGCTATTAAAAGGGTAGATTGTCTATCCTATCATTGAGAATTTTAAAAAGAAAACACAATAATCTGACAATTTGTTCTTATTTTATCTAGCTTTCACTTTCTCACTCACCTAATATGTTATCTGGCCTTTGGCCTAGTCACTTATTTTTATTTACATGACCATTATGGGCTTCTTCTCTTTCTCAATTGTGTATGATTCTCACATGCTGTCTGGACAAGTCCCTGCAATTTTCTTGGCAAGGTTTTTCAGAAATGGTTTGCCATTACCTTCTTCCTAGGGCTGAGAGAGAATGATGTCCAAGGATACCAGCTGGCTTCGTGCTTAAGGTAGGACTAGAATTCCCAGTATCCCAAAGGTAACAAATAAAATATCTTGAAAATTCCTGCTGAAATTAACCAAGAGAGTTCATTGCCAGAAACAATGTATCTTCAATTCTTCTACTTACTTTTGATCACATCAAAGCATTCTATCAACAACCAACTGATTAAGGAGAAGCCTCAGGTGTCAGGTATACAAGCAATACTTCAAGTATCACCAAAAGCCTGTTTAGTCAAATGTGCAAACATTTTGGGCAGCTAGATACCATTAATCCATGACCATCTTTTAGCTTTGTAGTTCTTTGTAAACATAGCTGCATTTCCCCTGCACTTAAATCTCATTCCTTGAGCTTTCATTGCAGGTATTTTGTTTGTTCTCTTGGCAGATACTTTGAGTAAGAGTTGGAACTTAGGGTTGAATGCCTGTTTTTGCATCACTAGAGCCACTCAAGGGTCTATAAAAAACTTTCTTGGGTATTATCGCTCTAGAGTCCCTATTCTTTTAGTTGCATTCTTACACTCATCAAATCCACTCACTACAGTCTTAATCTCCATCTTCTCTCCCTTCTCTTTCTTTTGAAATTATTCAAATGCTAAATATCCTTGTTCTAACTACCTGGTTTACACTAAAGCAAAGAATAAGTATGGGAAGATATTTCGTATGTTTTCAATTTCTTGCTAGGATGTATTGTTTCAGTAGTAAGAAAAAATGCCCTGGAGCATGTAGGCTGAATTGTAGCAGAAATATAAACTCTTTTTTAAAAAAAACACCATCTCTTTAAAGCATTTCTCACTAAAATGGAAAGTTTGAAATAATCTATCATAGATAACCTGAGCATAAAATGTTACAATTGCTTTCTCAAAGTGTTCCTTACCCTGCATAACACTCTAATAGATTTGTTTGTAATAAACTTTTCAAATGCAGTCAACCTACATTACATTTGTTCAGATCAGTTAACTTATTTTGAAGATTTTACACCTATCATAGAAAATAATTGCCTACTTCCTTCCTCCTTCCTTCCCTTCCTCCCTTCCTTCTTTTTCATATCAAAAATATTCTAGATAAATACTTGAATATATATTGATTTGATTGATTGATTATATGTCATCAAGTCAATGTTAATTTTAATGATGTAATAAAGAGGCTTTTTCCTGTTTAACCTGTCCACAACTGGCCCTTTAGGTCTCTCAACAGTGAAGCTATTGTTACTACAATTCAGTCAGTTCCTTTTGCTGTTGGTTGTCCTCTTTCGTTTTATCTTTTGCAGTGTTATACAGTGGATTATAGACAGAAAAGCCACTTTTGCATAACGTACCCAACATATAATAATTTGAGCTTGTTGTGCGTGTCTTTACATTGATCTGTTCTCATCCATTGGATTGTTTTCCTAGTTATCCACAGTATTTTCATGAGTCTTTTCCAACACAAATGTTCAAAAGCATCAATACTATTTCTATCTGATTCTTCAAAATCCAACTTTCACTTCCATAAAGTGGGAAAAATTTACCGGCACAATTCTGAGTTTTGTAGATACATGATATATCTTTTTTTTTCTAGAATCTATATATTATTTAATATATCCCAATATGGATAAAAATGTCATTCTATAGCTAAGATTAATATTAATTAATATTAATATAGCTAAGATTAATATTACAGCTGCCTTATTTCTCACTCATGTAGAAGAATGATTTTCTTTGACTTACTTTTTATAAACTGAAAACAATTGTGTTACGTGAATTAAAAGTAGAAGCCTTTCAAAAACCCTCTAGCCTTTTAGATTATTTTCTCTTTCATTTCAGCATCTCTTCATTTTAGACTGCATGGGTTCAGGACAGGAAAGGAAACAATGAGGTGGCCTCAGTTCCAGGCCTCAGAACAGACCCTCTGACCGTGGCCTCGGGCTCTTTTCTATTAAGCTGACCTTCTGCCTCAAAGCCCAGTGACCTGTGACACCATTCAACTCTTATTTAATCAATTCAGTCAAAATTAAGAAGATGTATTTTATTTGTTGCTATCCAATCCCCACCCCCCACATTCACCCCTTCTTTCTGGTTTAATGTTTTGGTGACCTTTGAAGCATTTGACTTCATCTGTCGATATAGCATGGCTTGATTGCCTTTGTAATAAATAATGAAGAAATTTCTGTGGAGGACCGGTAGGTTGTGGGAACCGCTTTGGAGTCTGGCAACTGAATCAGTGCAGATGAAAAATGCAACTGGTGCAGGTAATCAAAGCCATGGTTGCATACAATACATACATACATACATACATACATACATACATCTTTGACCTAAAGCATACTCCAAAAGGAAGTTTATTTGTTCTAAGAATCCCTATGTTCTGCATGATCATGATTGGTCCATCAACCATGTTTATGATTAGCACAAGTCTGGGGTTCTGAAAACATATTAAAGTGCATTAAAATAGAAATGGAAAGAGAGAAAGCAGAGTATGAACTTTAGAATCACCAAATCTTGTTTAATAACAAGCCCCTAGGGATTAATGATACAAGACTATGGGAAACTTTTAAGCATGAACTTGTGTAAATAACTTATTGTCTCATTACTTTTATGAAGTGATCATAATGCCTTTAAATTCTCTAAAAGTAGTCATTTCCAGCTGGTTTGCTTTAATCATGTTGGGATTAATGATTATTCATCAATGTCTATTCAGGAGTTCAAGGCACCATTGATAGCAGCCCATTTGTATTCCTATTCTGATCTAGAAGTAAGCTATTCAAATATGCCCATTATCTATGACATTATCATAGAACATGTCTCTTAAAATAGTGAATTTTAACAAAATCTACTACTTAAAATAGCTTTATTTTCTTGGATTTATGCAAAACCCTAACATGCAAGCTTATATGATTAGTTTCTGTGGATTTCAATTTTGCAGGCCAATCCTCTTATTTTTGGAAGAAAGTTCCCCAAATCAATGAGGTTCACTAGACTTGAACTTAAGAGTTCATTCATAATCATATTGACTTTAGTAGTATGTTCCTTTAAATCAGTGGCATTTTCTTCTTTTGGAACCACTGTTAAAAACTTGCTATTTATTCAGTCTAGCTTTAGCACATGTGGCTTCATGGACTCATCCTTTAAAGTCCTCATTTTAATATGAATTAAGGAATATATTGCCTAGAAAGATAGTGATATGGGTTAGAAATAAAATTTGCTGAGTGATTTCTTTCTCATGGTTTTAGAAAGAATGCATATCATGCTTGAAAAACAGCCATTGCCCTCTTGCATTTGAAGGAAATTCTAAATTTCTCAAAGGAAAGGAAAGGAATACAAGGATAACAATTGCTTGTGTTGTGGAGAAAGTTGTTACTAGCCTGACTAGATTAACCATGGTAATTGACACAGTGTTTTTTTTTAAAGAGCACTGTGCTGTGCTTTGCAGGCGGTAGTAATAAATAATGTGCACTTAGTCGCACCATTGGTCATTCAGAGCCCTATCACAGCAACCTCCCCTATTCAGAGAAGATAAATGTGATTTAAATTAATAGCTAGTCCTAAATAACTCCTCAGCTGGTAAACGATCCATTTATCTGGCCCAGACAGGCGGTGTCCTTTGATTCATAGTCCCCCCTTACAATGTGAAGGGTGCGTACAAAAATTGTTATTACTTTTTAATAAAGTGTAGCAGTCAGTCTTCTGTCATTTATCAGAAACGGAGGCTTTCTGACAAACCGAAATATCTTACCAGTGGGATGAATGAGAGGGATGGTGGAGGCATTTCTCAACAAAAATAATCACTGGCTAAACAATCTCATAAAAGTCAGCTTCTAAGTGCCTTCAAATAAATATATGCAATTGAAAGAGAAGGCTTTGATGTGGTTATTGAACTCAAAAAAGAAGAGGAAAAAAGTAACTATTCTAATATTCTTTCTCGGGCCAAAGGAAACCATCCTTATTTACATTTTCTTTCTTCATGATAGGGATGTGAAGAGACTAAAAAGCTGCAAGGGACATTAGCGTGATAAAGTACACATAATAAATTTCCAGTTTGAGTTCTAAACAAAAGCATGCCTTCCCAAATGTCCATTCTTAGAGAATAGCATTTGCAAGGGGTAAAGAAAACAAATGTAGGACAAGAGGTTGGGTGAGCTTGAGGTTGGATTCAGGAATACACATGCAAAAGAAATTCTGGGGTACTAATGTCGAGTAAACATCTGTTCAGGAGATAATAGAAGACTTTCTCCAGCAGAGCCAGAGTATTACTACATATCTTAAAATGTTATGTCAAGGACTGTATAATGGCTTGTGCTAACAGGAGCATCTTTTTCTTACACAAGCATCTTATGCTGTGGGGGGAAAAATATTTCCCCTGAATCTCACCCCATAAAGACAAACTCATCTGCATGTTTAATTCTATCAATCCTGGAATGTTGGTATTACATTTCCAGATTTTGGAGCCATATATGACCCTCAGGATTTGAGGTCAACTCATGCACTGTGTGTAAATATCATATCTCGTGTATACAAACAACCTCAAAGATCTAAAGGAAAAAATCATGAAAAGATAAATAATGACTTCCTATCAGAACAGAAGTATCTGCTTTTCTTCAATGACAACTACTTCAAACCCAATTTTATGGGATCATGGATAAAGAGGACCCTCTATTTCTCTTTTATTCTGCAATAAATGAAAGCTGTCAGGAAGGTACAGAGAATTTTCCTTTAGCATTGCTACATAAACACAGTCCAAGATACTTTGCCAGCCAACGCTGGACACATTGGAACCCAGCCAGAGAACCTCAAAAGGAAGTGTTGGTTTCTGATTTCAGAAAAATATGGAGATAAACTTCACTTTGGATTCTCACCGATTGGGGAAAAAAACCCCTTTTGCCATTTCAAGTGAGTGTATAAGAGATGGGGGAGGAAAAGGCTAAAGTGAAGCTTTTCCCAGGGGAATGTCTATATATCGCTTGTGTGATCTTATCCAATTTTCTGGAGCCAGTTAGATGCAAAACAAAAAAGCAACATTTTGATGCCAAGTCTTTCTTTAGAACAGTGAGATGTACAACTTGTGACTTGAAAGTAGGATCTCAAGTTTCAGACAAAGAGTTCAGTGTTTTGCTATGTGAAATGCTTTCTCTGGAGCTTCCAGAAACCCTCTTCTTGTGTCTGAGAGGTAAAAACATATGGGAGGAACAAAATAGTACAACTGGTCCCATGGACAATGGAAGCCAATAACAACAAAAGGATTTGCGGGGCTGAGATATGCAAATGTTAAGTTCATGCCCTCATATACATAAATAAAAACCAGGAAGATTTATGGAGGAGATAAGTTTGTAGCATATGAGGAAGAAGTTAAATTGCAAGTTTAGATCATTCCTACCAAATTATGCTTTGGGCTCTGAAATTTCTTTTGCCCTAGTTAGCCCTGCTATGCCATTTAAAGCAGTCTCTGCCATCATCAAAAGAAATACTTGTTTATGAAGGAGAATACAGTTTTTAATTTTCTCTACTGCCCAAACTAAACTGAAAGATATTGAGTGCTACTACAGGTTTTCCCAGAAGGAAATTATTGGCCTTGGATAAGATTTGGATTTTTCTCTGCCTACCATTTTGCTTTAGGAGCCATTAAAATTAGATATTTTATCCTCCCCAGCAAGAAATGGTGCTGTATACTGATACAGAGAACTTGTACATATGGACTTTTCCTTTTGGCCTGATACTTCTTCCCTCTCACCTTTCCCTTTCAGAGTAACAATATTTTATATCTTCTTCATTTCTTGTCTCTGTCCATGAAATTAAAGCATATGCTTAAATCATTCATGTGTGGGTAATAGAAATTTACAAAGCATTAAATCTAGGCATTTCACTTATTATTATTATCACAATAGTTGAAGACTATTACATTAATTCCAAACTATTTGCAGTAATCATACCGATGTGCCTTGAGACATAAATAGATGAAATAATAAAAAATCTCAGTGGAAATTAAAATATTCCACTATGTGGAGAAGACTACATTTCTGCATGATTTACTTCTTTCATTCCTCTTTTCCCTCCTTCCTTCCTTCCTTCCTTC
>JAOYMU010000274.1:60059405-60070010 GCA_025802295.1 Psammodynastes pulverulentus
CTTCGAGCCGCTTCGGCTTCCGTAGCACGCGCCCGCACCCCGCCCGCCCAAGTTAATTGCCCTCCTCCACCGAACCTCTCTGACTGTCTCAGCAAACCCCTGGGGTTCGATCGAACCCTGGTTGGGAACCACTGCTCTAGAAGTTCATACATGAAGAGAAGAATAATGTCATCTAAAGTTAAAATCTCATTCTATCACTCAGACCAACAAGTGGGAAATCTCACTTCCAGTATTACTGGGATCTTCTCCAACTATGTACGGTCGCACATATGTGCTAGTTGTTTCGACTGTAGGGGGTGGTGCTCATCTCTGTTACAAAGCCAAAGAGCCAGTGCTGTCCGAAGATGTCTCCATGGTCATGTGGCTGGCATGACTAAATGCCAAAGACACATGGAACGCTGCTACCTTCCCACCAAAGGTGGTCCCTATTTTTCTACTTGCATTTTTAACATGCTTTTGAACTGCTAGGTTGGCAGAAGCTGGGACAAGTAATGGGAGCTCACCCCATTATGGTGCACTAGGGATTCAAACTGCTGAACTGTCAACCTTTCTATCGACAAGTTCAGCATCTTAGCCATTGAGCCACCACATCCCATTAACCTTGATTTTACTTGACAGCAAAAGGTGTGATGCAGAAAAAAAATGTGTCTCACTCTCAAGAGTCCTTACCAGGTGTTCACAATAAACATTATCTGGTAATATATCATATATTTTTTTGTTACCAATGTATGAACATTTATTTGCATTTGAACCAGACCTAAAAGTATATTTGTAAAATATTTTTACAGTTGCTTCTGCTGTTTGACCTTGGGAAATAACTTATTAATTACAATCAGTTTGGGAGGTAAATAGTGAATACTGGAGAGAATATAGTGACCATTATTAATAATATTTTTAAAGCACCTAACATGAACTGAGTGTTCTCCCAAGTAATGTGGCATCACTACAAATTTATGGGTTGAGTCCCAGTTAGTTTTCATTTTAAAAATAAATTATTGTGTTTAATCAAGTCAGTTTCAAGAATTTTTTACCCTGAAAATAATCAGTGTATTTAAGAATAGAAATTGAAATCATATAATCACGCAGTTCAAATGTCACATTTTAATTCAAAGTTTAAAGCAAAATTTTATATTGCAATAAACACATTTCTCCACCCCCACATCAAAAATACCCCCAAAATATAGAGTGTCATTAGTTTAAAGAACACTTACACTTCCTGTGGAATGTTGCTTGGATCACAGCAGCCACTCAGAAAGTGAACCCAGGAATGCAAAGAGCTATATTTTTTAATTGATGCAATTACAGTATAGCAGGATATGAATGTTTTGCTGTGTGAGGGTCTTGTTCAATAGTATCATTGCAGTAGCAACTAATACCACTGATGGGAACTTTTCAGGAACTATCAAATCTATTGCTTCTGTATTATAATAATAAAGGGATAGCCCTCATAACATATTCCCAGATTTTAATCTATTTAACCCCCAAAAATAGAGGATTCCTAGACTACATAAATAAACATTCTACTTAAAATGCATAACATGATCCTACAATCTTAATTGCCATTACTCTCCCCTAGTCATAATAGCTTATCCAATATTTGGGCAATATTTGGGCAAAGAGAGGCCATTTCTGGTGTTATTATTATTTTTTACAATGGCTTTATTTGACATTTCTGACTCCATCTTTGTAATTGTTTTGGCTGTTTTATTGCTAAGTTTGTATTTTCAAATGGCAATAAAAGCTTAATCTTCCACTTTTAACATTACTTTTCATGTTGTATTGCTCTATCTGTTTTCAAATGATTGTGACCCATTTTGAGCACTATATATATGGTAGAAGAGCAAAATATAATTAGAACTAAAATTAAAGAAAGAGAGGGGGGGAGAAAAGAAGCAGCAGCAACTGAAATGAACACAATTCTCACTTTTTCTACTGTACTAATATTGTGTGGAAATTAGCCTCACTAAACTCCAAACCTTTTATTTTTCAGGTGACGTGTATAGGACTATACATTATAAGATCTATGTTTGGGCAAAAAACCCCAAGTATTATTTTATTGAGTCACTGGGCCATGTAACTCAATGTTCATCACATTTTCTTTTTATCATGCATTGCATTGGACCTAGCTCCATTTTACATAACTCTTTTTTTTTAAGTGAAAATGTTCTCTGGAAGAGTTGAAAACGGAGATTGGGGAGACTCTTCTAGTCAGATCAGCAAGTCTGGCTTGAATACTTGCCTGCTTGTCTGCCTGCCTGCCTGCCTGCCTGCCTGCCTGCCTGCCTGCCTGCCTGCCTACCCGGAGAAAAATTTCATGCTTTCCTTAATTAAATGATCAGGGGGGAAAATACAGTGCAGTAGGCTGAATCCTACATAACAGCTTCAACTAATAAAAAGTAATAGACAATTTCCTGCATTCAATTCTTTTGAATACCATTATACAAGGTAATAGAGTTTGGGAAATGGAAGTCCTAGAAGCCTGTCAGAAAGAGCTCCCTTCCTCTCTTTTTTTTATTATTATTATTAAATGACTAAGTGCAGCAGGCTGTGTCCTGTCTCTCCCCCTTGCATCTATTGGATTGTATTATTTTACATTTTGATTGAAATGATGTCACCAGCAGATAAAGGCTTGGCCAAGGCATTGTAATTGAATCAGCCAGAGTTGTTTATTCTAGTGATCTACAGCGATGCTGAGCTTGTCCTAACACAGAATACATAAAAGAGCCCCTCTTGTTTAACATGCAGCTGATTAGATCTTTAAAAAGAAAAAAGAAAAAAAAGAATCAAACTGAGGGGAGCAAAGGCACCTGGAGCCAGAGCTGGTTCATCTAGAAGGGTAAGAAGATGGGAAAAGAGTGAGGACCAGGAAGTTGAAGAGAATTGGAAGGGCAAATTAAAAAGAGACACCATCTGTAAAATGCTCCATCCGTGACTGAAAGTTTTCAGTAAATAAATTCACATAGCACTGCACCAGATGCAAACAGATTTGATTGACAATTTTTAAATAACCGTTAATGGGAGCGAGTATATTTGACAAACACAGTTTTATGCTCATTTCCTAAACCCAATAGCATCTGTGAAATTTCTGCTTCCCACCTCCACTGTAAAAAATATGTATTACAGTTTTGAAAGAATATAGAGTAAACATGAAAGATTATGAGGAACACATAGATGGATTCATATTTCATATTAATTTTAAATGTTAATTTTATCTTGTTATTTTGAGCAATGACACGTAGAAATGTTGCTCTGATTTTACAGATTTGTTGACATCAACAGGAAGCTCAGTTTATACAGGTCATTCCATCTGACCCACTATTTTATAACCAGACATTTTTATTTTATTTATTCGGTTTAGATGCTGATCAACCGCACAACAATTCTGCACAATATGATCCAGAATATATAAGTTTAATGCCATTTCTCTAAATACCTTTGGTAACATATCCTGGTTGATGCCGGTTGTGTCCTTCAGAGGGATCATTTCAGGAACAGAAGCAAACTTTTATACCTGCCAGCTTTAGAAGCCAAATATTGAGATAAGATGCTTTGCTAACTATTCAGAGGATCTCCCTATTTTTCTCAACGACAATCACTGCTACAAAAACAATTAAGAGTTTTGTGTTATCTTAAAAAAAACCCATAAAACTTATTCTGCTTAAACTTCCACAGAACTACAATTATTCCATCCCAGCACAAAGGGGCTACATTCAAAGGTTTAGAGAACCTATGATGTATAACATATCGTACCAAATAAATAAAAGCAAACCTCCCTTCTTCAGGGGGAAAAAAAACAACTTAAGGAGCAGAACTTAATGAGGAGTAAGAATTTTCCATGATATTGGAATGCAGATAATGATTGGGGAGAAGTTTTAAAAAATTACATAGGGTATAAATTAAATTGTTCATCATAAAAGATGGATGGAGCTTGACTGGAAACCTACATGGGAACATTCCCTAGCTTAACTATTTCTTTTTGGATCTATTTTATTCTGTTGGTAAATGGTTAGGTTCCATAGAATCCTTTCTGATCATACTAAAAAAAATAAATGTTCCTTCCTATTATTTCACAATAGATCCAGCACAAAGAACAATCATTAATCATACAGCATGTAACTGACTTATCACTAGTTTAAAAGGCTTTAAAATTGTTAGACTAGGTTAGCAGATTCCAACCTTGGTTCTCCAGTAACTTTAAGTTTACAAAGCTATCACTTCTGTTTTGCATGGACATGGCTGGCTGGGGAATTCTGGGAGTTGAAGTCCACAGGTCTTAAAGTTGTCAAGGTTGGGCATTCCTGACATATAGGGATGATTATAGTTATGGTCGAACAGTTTAAGAGATACTTCCACTACCATCATATTCTGGATAAGTTTTCTAAATACATTTGCTTGGTTCTGTTAGAAACAAAGTATTCTGATTGAACAAGGCTGTTGTAGAGTTATGCAGGCTGAGCCTTGGCAGCTGCCTGTGTGTGCCTAAGAAGCAGATATAATTTACACTCAAGGTACACCAAATCACCACTCCGAATGTTTTCTAAATCTTTGGTGCCATTCTTGCAATGATTATATCTATTGTTAAGTCTTGTTGTTAACTGCTTTGTCTGTTGGGGTTTTTTGTTGTTGTTGTGCTGACCATGTAATACTTTGCCTTGCCATGGATCTCATTGTTAAACTTCACATTATTTCTAGATTCAGAAACGGATGTGAAAAAATGATATGACCAAAAAAATAAATCAGGAATATTTCCTTTTGTACATGTTTTACGAGAAGTGTTGTAAAAGTTCGTTGCTTCGTGAAAAAGTTTTAATTTTGACTTTCAAACAGATACATGCTAGGGAAAACGATGATGGAGGTGAATATTTAAAATGTGAACAGAGGCAAGAAAGTGTTGCACTCTATTCCACCTGTGCATGTACCAGCTCTTTATCTCTTAGACAACATATGTTCCATATGAAAAATGGGGTTGCCATAGCATCTATATTTTTTTAAAATGACTAGGAGATCTCAAAGAAACATGAAATTGATTTAGCAAGTTGTCATGTAAGATATTCTGATCTGTGTTTAAAAAAAATTAAATAACTAAAGACTATTTCGCTTTGTAAAAACTATTAATATCCATATTTTGCAAATTTATTCATGGAAATAAACTTTCCTGTTACTATCAACCTGCTTTCTTCCTATATAAGCACCAATTCCATGTGGATAAAGCACATTGATATTTAGTTTGTATTAATCTTATTTTTTAACAACAACCATAGGATTGTAACTACTGAGTCATTTTGCAAGTTGATTGATATAAGCAATGAAAGACAATGTATGTGTGTACCTGCAAGTGCATAGCAAACTGTTTGAGGCACTCTAGAATTAAAGGTAGCCCCTAAACTAGCACCTTGGAAATTTGTATGCACTATGATTAGACACAAACATAACCTGCACCTCTGCATGAAAGTGTCATTTGTAATGAGTCATACGGGGCTATAAATCTGCTGTTAGTTTACTGTGGTTTGCACAATCAACTTGCACAATGATCCTTCATCCTAAATTGCATATTCACATTTTAAATGCAACATGCAAAATTCGAAGTTTGATTCTAAAGAGGAATAATTCTCCCAGGCCATTCCAGAAGGCATTACTTGTTTCAATTGGCAGCCCAGAAGCTTGGGGAAAAGCAGCAGTTTAATAGTTTCTGGAAAAGAAACTATTACACTGGAGCCGGACTCCAAAATATCTACAGCCCTGGATGTTCCTCCATGAGCCAGTACAGTATGGAGATTCAGGACTGCTGAAGGCAATCTGGATACAAGATCAAATGAATCCTAGGATTCCCACACAGGGGCTATTATCATAACATGAAGCAGCCTTGCCTCTTAAAACCTAATTGAGTGCCTCATGAAGAATTAGTTAATTTAATAGCTATTTCCTAACACTTTAAAACAGAGGGTGGTCAAGCAACCAACCTCAGGGTTGGCAAGCCTATTGCAAACACAAATTGAGTTTAGCTTGAGTTTAGCTCTCAATCCAGCACAGTTTAGAAGCTCTTTTTTATCTTAATCCTCTAAAAAATATAGGCATGAAACCATTGAGGATCATTTGACTCCTATAGGATTCTTTTAAATATAGGCCTCTGTTTCCCAAACTGCCCCAACTGCAGCTATCAGCTCAAGAACTGTCTGCCATCCAACTTCTGCAGAGACAACCAGCACTAAGAATTTCTTCAGGTTTATCTATACATTACTGAAACTCTCATGTCTGTCTGATACTTTGGGGGAAAGGTGTCAACAAAGGTATCTCAAATCAGCTAATTTACAGGCTGCTGGGATCCATTATTCCTGAGATAATGAAATTTGGGTGGTCCTCATTTCAACATTCCCTGAGAGCTTCCCACAAATTGGTGGGGAATCTGGAATGAGCTTATATAGAATAGAATAGAATTCTTTATTGGCCAAGTGTGAGTAGACACACAAGGAATTTGTTTTGGTGCATATGCTGTCCGTGTTCATTCAAAGAAAAGATACATACGTCAAGAGTCATAGGTATAACACTTAGTAGTAGTCATAGGGCACAAATAAGCAATCACATCATATTAGGAAACATAATAATAAGCTAGGCCCTATCAAATCATATTAGTAAACCATCAAAAAAATCTTTCAAAAAAAAACACTTAGTAGTAGGAGATGGGTGAGAGGAAGGATGAGAAGTCAATACAAAATTGCATGGATACAAGAAACAAAGTTACATTACATACAGTCATAAGTGGGAGGAGATGGGTGAAAGGAAGGATGAGAAGATTAATAGTAATAGTAATGCAGGTTGATTACCTATTCTCTTATGCTCCTTGCTATGTTCCAACATCTTTGTGTGAAGTTTGCAGAGAGAAAGTCAGTGGAGAAATGGTTTATAAAAGAATCATAGAGCACCAGGATGGACAATCCATGTCCGAAAGCTACTTGTAATACCATAGATTCCTTTTTACAGCAAATATCCTTTTGACTGCTACTGTCAACATTTCTCTTTGGTTTCTGAACATTTTCAGCCGGGAAACAGAAAAAGTGTAATATAAACTTTCAATTAAGTGTAACATCATTTTTAAAAAAGAAATTTCCAGAATAAATCCTGGCCAACTCTGCTTTCTCTGTCCACCATGGTCCTGTTCAATGTCACTAAGTGTTGTCCACTTTCATTCCTTGCCATTAGGGTGATTGTTAGAGGGCTCAAAGAAAAAGAAAGATAGCAACAGTCAAGGGATATTCATGTTCTAGTCAAGAAAAATAACTATGAGTGGCTGATTGACCATACATTTCATTATCAATGCCTCCTAGTAATATAAACAAATATTTTAAACGTTTTACTCTATGCTAAGTAGGCAAGGTACTCTTCTTCAAAGCTGACATCTCACTAAATACCTATTTTTACTAGGCATCTAGATAGAGCTGCTTTTTAAAGGTTCTTGCTGGGCAGTTCAAACAGATGTTCTCTTTTGAAGCAAGGCTGTGCACCAACTAGAGAAAGGAGTTTAAGAGAATTGGGAACAAAACTTTCTCCATGGATGGAATTTAAAACCATAATGAGTTTCCATAGGTGACAGCAATTACTCAGACTTTTGCACCTTTGGGGATATTTAAAAAATTCCTCTTGCTAAAGTATTTCTTTCAGTCACAGCTATATTGATGGGCCCCAGGAGAGAATTACGAATATTTGCAAAATCAGTGTGCTACATAACAAGGCAAAGCAAAAGAACTGAGGTCCAGGATGACTCAGCTATACAAACCCCAAGAGGATTTGTACTCATGTATAGTTATTTTGCTAATAAACATTGTATTAAAAGTCGTTAAGACTAGAACAGTTGTATCACAAGAAAACTGTCAAAAATGGAATCGCATGCCATTTCTTTATGGGGTTTCTAGACTGTGCCTGATCATTCTTTTGGTTGCAACCAGGAAGGGGACAGAACATTTTCTATTGATATGCTCCATATATTAGTTGAGAAGGCTAACATCCCAAATGATACCAACCCTGGTTAATTCTTCCTGTTCTGGTGGGAGAGAGCATTTTTACCCCCACAATAAGAAAATAAAGGACTATAATGCTCACCAAAAGACACACATACCCAAACTCTTGAGACTGTGAACCACCCATCAGAAATCACAACACTGCTACCCATGATCATAGTCAGAGGCAATTGTTAAACATGCTGTGGATAGTCTACCATTTTCCAAGATTGCTTCTTAATGCCACAATGAAAGATGTAGTTTTACAAGTCCATAATTCTAATAAAACAGCTAATACAGGTAGCCCTCGATTTATGACCACAACTGGGACAAGATTTTCAATTGCTAAGCAACATGGCTATTAAATGAATCGCACCTGATTTTATGACCTTTTTTGTCATGGTTGTTAAGTGAATCACATTAATTCAGCTTCCTCCCTTAACTTTGTTTGTTGGAAGCTGGCTGGGAAGGTTGCAAATGGCAATCACATGGCCCTGGGATACTGTAACCATCATAAATATATGCCAGTTGCCAAGTGCCCAAATTTTGATCATGTGACTGTGGGGATGCTATGACTCTCCTAAGTATGAGGACTCATCATAAGTCACTTTTTTCATTGCTGTTGTAACTTCAAACAGTCTCTGAATGATGGTTCAAAGTTGAGAACTATCTGTAAATGAATATAGAATGTAGAAGACATATACTACGAATTGGCCAAGATCATTTCAGTTTTCACACAGTTCCGCTCCATCTCTCTCACAGAGGCTATGAATAGCGAGACAGAATCCTCCCCCTTTTTTTTTCAAAATTATATTTTAGGTACTTGCATAATTTTATAAAAATACATTACGTTTACTTGACATAAGCAGCCTTGAGCTTTGGAGGAGGCAAAGTAAATAATTTTTTAAAATTTATGGAATTAAGTGTGTGTGCTTATATTTCTGTGCATCTGCACATACATATTGTTGATTATACATAGCAGATTTGGGGTTAGGTTAGTGGATCATACTACCACCAGCAACATCATATATTCAACCTGGTAGAAGAACAAAAGAGCTACTAAAATAGTGCTGCAAACAAAGAAAATGAGTGGGCGTACATCATAATTAAAATGTTATTCTTTTAATTAGCCAATTATTGCACTGAGATCTGGACATAAATATGCCGGTGAATCCTATCTGTAAATAATGAAAAGTATGGATTTTTCCCCCTATCAAGAAGGTTAATAGTTTAATTGTATAGTGTTATTCTTACATTAAAAGCTGCATACCTGGCGAGCTTTATCGGGTAACAGGGACTTTTAAATGTGCCAATGTTTCTACCCAAGTAACACGGGTCAATTGCAAAAGGGATAACCATAATGATTAAATCATTAAAATTTTGTCTATGCTTCACAGAGCATAGAGAAAATTAACTTCCCACCAACCTCATTTTTCTGCTGAACATGAAATAATGATTTTCTGCCAGTATAATTACAAAGCTAACATCTGATAGAGTCAGCATCCAGGGGGGATTATCACATGCATGAGTATTAGACCTCATTACCAGCTTGACTGCAAAATTATTACATCTTGTAATTGGATGGTGAGATTTATATACAGATTGGCCGGGTTCTCTGTAAGATTGTAATTACAAGCTTCGGTGGTTCGCTACTTATCACACGGTGCAGGAGGAGGCAAAAACAAGCAGAGGAAAGACCATTTCATTAAGCCATAACCCTATCAAGGGAGGAGCATTGTAACATCCCAGTATTTATTAGGCCAAACAGAGCTGTTTGCCGAAGGAGAGGCCATTTATTACTGCCTGACAAATGGGATTTCATTTATTTAACCTCAGCGAGATCTATTTCAGTAAAATGTACAAACGAGCCATCCATTTTATGATTCCAGAGTCAACGCCTCAATTATCTAAAGGCTAACTGACTGTTAAAGCACCCATCTGCTAGGGCAAATCCATTGATTTAATTTGCTTCATGCTACTGAATGATTCTTAGCCAGGGAGAAGGGGCTGAGAGGGAGGGGGAGAGAGACGGATGAGGAGAGGGGGCAGCTGGTGGTTTGGGGGAATGCAGAAGAAGAGTGATTCTAGGTCTGGGGGTGTCTGGGGGAGGGCACACAAACACACATCCACTCCTTGGCATGCACGCACACCCTTGCCCGGGTGGGTTTAATCCTTCAGTACAAAAGAAGAAAGCGATCAATAGCAGCTTAAATTTTATGAGACAAGGAGTTAAGTTGTTCAGCTTGAGCCAGAACACCTTTGTTCTACCATAACAAGTAATCTCTGTGGTGGAATTAATATTGACAAGCTGGCTTCTTTGTAGCTAATTTTGTAGGCGCCTAAGCCAATCAGGAGGCCAGCAGTAATAGAGTTGTTATTAGACTTCATTATAAAGGCTGTGGATCAATGGCTACACTAGGAGGCAGAGAGGACACGTCGCAGCAGAATGCATATGTATGCTCAAGGAAATGAAATCCTTTTAATGTCCTGACAATAATTTATTCCATATCTCTCTTTCACTATATGTGTATGTGTATGTGTGTGTATACAGAGATGAATACACATTCATATCATATATACGTGTGTGTGTGTGTGTGTGTGTGTGTGTGTGTGT
>JAOYMU010000274.1:60075548-60091437 GCA_025802295.1 Psammodynastes pulverulentus
AAAAGAAGACCCAGCCGATCAGCTGGGACTTGGGAGGCAGAGAATAGATGGGGGCGGGGCCAATCAGAGGTGGTATTTACCGGTTCTCCAAACTATTCAAAATTTCCACTCCTGGTTCTCCAGAACTGGTCAGAACCTGCTGAATACCACCTCTGCAGAGCAGGCATGCTTTGACATCTGCAACTGGTATATTATGGACACTAAATGGTTCACTAAATGGCAAATCCTTGGCATAAGGTTTCACCACATCTTTTAGTAGCATAGCAGTTTCAAGTAGAACTTGGTTTCATTAGTGTTAGGGAACATGTGAGCAAGTTTAATATTCAAATGCTTTCTGTAAAAACAGGCACAGTTTGATGCAAGTGGATTGAATGCAACATGCTCCTTCAAACCCCAAGAGTATCTTCCACTCATGAAAAATGCAGGCCTCGCTGCACGATTGAGGCTCACCGGCAGATACATTTCAGACAGAGGAACCCTCCTCTTTGTCAGTGGTCTGACATGAAAGAACAGCGAGGGGCTTCCATTGTACAACTGTGACAGTTGGGTGATGGATGATCTGCGCCCATCAGCACCAGAATTAAAACATCCCTCCAGTGGATCCCATTTTAAATTTCTCAGAATTTCCTAAACAAACACTGCATTGGGTGTTCCACATACTGTGGGAAATTATTCATCTTGTAAGCTGGTTCCAAAAAGCAGACGATAATTAGATATAAGAGGTAATAAAAATGAGCATCATAATTTTTCATTTATTTTATTTATTTGTTAAATTTCTATGCTGACCAGGGTGACTCTGGGTGGCTAGTTATTCATTAGTGCAGGGGTCTCAAACTCAAGGCCTGTGGGCCAGATCCTACTTGTGGGGTGCTTAGATCTGGCCCATGGAGTTGACCTGGAAATAGAGAAAGAACCAGCCCATGCAGTCCTCCTGAACTCCATTTGAACTGGCAGAGGCTTGCAGGAGGTTGTCACAGCTGAAAATGGAGCTCGGGAGCCCGTTTTTGCTGGTAGAGTGCTCAGGCTCCCACAGGCTCCCCTGACATGAGTGATGTTGAGCTAGCCATGCCCGTCCTGGCCACACACCCCCCACACTCCTGAGGTCAAACACAACCCTGATGTGATCCTCAATGAAATCGAGTTTGACACCTCTGCATTAGTGAATAGGGGGAAATCCAGGAACTCCTAGGAGTGTTAATACCAGGACAAAAAAGCTAGTTTTGCCTTTACATTAGCATGGGAAAAGTTCATTTTTATCCAAAGATGTACAAGTGAAGGAGAGTGGATTAGTATAAAATTTACCTTTGATAGCAGCGTTTGAATTCCTGAGCCAGGATTTGCCTAACAAGCTAGTATCTGTTTTCCAATGCCATGCACGATTGATGGAAATTACTGGTAGTCCTCAATTTATGACCACAATTAGACCAGGATTTCCATTGCTAAGCAAGGGGCTATTAAGTGTGATGCTGATTCTATAATCTTTTTTTTTGCCACAGTTGTTAAGTGAATCAGTGCAGTGAATTACACAGTTGTTAAGCAAATCCAACTTCTCCCATTGACTTGCTTGTTGGAAGCTGGTTAGAAAGATTGCAAACAGTGACCATATGACCCTGGGATGCAGCAATCATTGTAAATACATGCCTGTTGCTAGGTGCCCAAAATCTGATCACATGACCATGGGGATGCTGCTAGGACTGGTTATACTTTTTCAGTGCCATCACAACTTGGCCATTAAATGAGTGGCTTTAAGACCAGGACTACTTGTAAGTCAATATTACTTTTAATAGATTTTTCAAATTACGAATAAGTGAAATAATTACAATTTCACTCTGATTTTCACATATTATAATTTCTTCTAAAAAACGTATCCACTGGATTTCATTTTCTCTGCTAGCAGCCTAGTGAGAGCCGTATTTGAAGCCATTACTTATGAGCTTCACAGACAGATAGACTTGCTAATTTTATTTTTTTACAAGCAAAGAAATGTCAGTGCTTCTGCTCTGCCATATTTAGTCTGAATGAATTCAGGTTTTGACAAGTAAACATGTTTTGTTACATCTCTAAAAGCTCAAGGAAGTCATGCAAATGCATCAATGTCTGCTTGAAGAGCTATTTGGAAATAACTAATGTACAGCTTCTTCAATAATTGAAACGGTGCGATATTTCTATCTCGCTAGCAAAAGTGGCCAATCTTAGCCACAAAGCAGAGGGCGGAGATCTCTCTTTCTGACTTTAGTTCAGAAACTAAAATATGCTGACCTGCCGGCTTTGTAATAAAGCCTGGGCACCCCTTGATAGATTATGCACTTCTTCAGTAGTCAGTGAATTAAATAAATGACCGATAAGTAAATAAACTGAGGAGTGAGACTGATCCCTTAAAGATGTTATTGTTAGCCCACTGGTACACAAATGTAGAAAAAGTGACATTCTGTTCTAAATGCAATCGAGACTGGATTTTTCAAAGAAAATGTATAATTATTAGCTTTATTTTTATACAGCCACCCTTCTGAAGGAGAAGGAATACTGATCACGGTGTCAACCCTGAAGTGAACCTGGCTGAGGCTTCATGATTGCCACAAGGCCGAAGGGGAGAAAGGGAAGGGGTGGAAATTAGATAGCTCGGTTTTGCAGTCAAAATAAAAAGTTTTTTTGTGGGAACCAAGGTCATTCTAACAGGTGGCTGAGAAGTCAAGTAACCAGGCAATCTGCCAGCACTTCCATTGGACAATGTGACCGATGACTGGGGGAGAGGGAGAGGGAACTTTCACTTTTTAATGAGGTGAAAACAGTGGTGGGATTCAAATAATTTAACAACTGGTTCTCTGCCCTACTGACCAGCTGGGTAGGCTTGGCTGGGTAATCATGTGACTGGGCGACAGTAAGTCTGGGTGTACTGCCAAGAACCTTGAGATGTTATATAGGTTAACCAAGAGAGGCAGTTTCTGTAAGCAGAGCAATAAAGATTAGGCTAGAAACAACACCAGAATGTTTCCTTCCTGCTTTCCTTACAGGATTAGCGTTGTAAAGTGGAAAAAAACAAAAGGAGATTTTTTTTCCAACAACTGATTCTCCGAACTGCTTAAAAAGTTAACAAGCAGGTCTCACGAATAGGTGCGAACCTGTGGAATCCCACCACTGGACCACAAGACAGCTGTCTCTGGTGGGTTTCCAGGGATACAAGTGAATAATTGTGTTTCTCAAACTGAGGTTGACACTTTCAAAAAAGATACTAAGAGCGCATACTTCCTTTTCTAATTACTTTTGGATACTATTTAACTGCTTTTCAGTTATAGGAATCTTTCAATCTGCAAAATTTATAGCACTGGGTTAATTTCCTTCAATCTTTAGTGAAAGAAGTTTTAAATATAAATTTAAGAACATAAAAACATTTTGTAATAAACAGCAAAAAGGGCAGTTAGACTTTGGTTTTTGCCAAGTTACAAATAAACTAAAAGTCTAGAGGGATTTGAAATAAGAAACTGGAATTAATTACTGGAATCCTTCCTATGAGAAAATGCTTTTGTTTTAAATTCTTTTTTAAAAAGTTGATAGGATGTAACTTCTAAAGTTCGACAAGAGAAGGCGCTAAGGATTACAATTAAAGGAGAAGAAGAATTAGATTTGAGCTACCAATACAGAACGAAGCAAAGTATTTTAACCTTGGATGTATAAAAGAATATTTTGAACAATGGACTCAGAAGTCACTTGTAAAAATGTCTGCATCTATAGCTGTGTTTAAAAGATGTTATGAAAGAGGAACACATTATTTCTGGTAAGCTTGAACTGATTTGAAAATGGATTTTAAAATGCCAGGCCACAAAAATGATACGGTAAAAAACATGCTACTCTGGACAAACAAAAGAAGTTGATGGATATCTTAATAATTAAGAGGGATAAAAAAATAATATACCAAGAGAGTGACATGGATAATTTTCCTAAATTGGATTTCTAAGTTTGAAGAATTTTGTGAGAAGGAACAAAGAAAAAAAGGAAATGAAATCAAGTTCCAGGACAATATTTGAAGGGACTAAAGATCATGATTGTTAAAAGTAAATGGGAAGATTCTTAAGTTGGTTTATTTGATTACGGTTAAATATATATGCGTGATTATCTCTTAATTTTTTGCTGATTAAAACTGAAATGACAAGGTTTTAAGGAATTGTTTACAATTAACCGCTGGGCTGTGGGAACAAGAATTGTATACTTCTCTTAAAAAGAAAAATCATTTCTTCATATTTTGCTTTTGTTTTTCTTTACTATAGCCTTTCTTTTCTGTTTTTCTTTTTAGCACTATTTTGATTATCTTTAGTTTATATTTTTTACCTTTTAAATTGTAATTTGGGGGGAACACATCAAGGTGCATTTGACATAGATGGAGTATTCTACATTTTAGATCTGAACCTAAGCTTGGTTCTAAAATGCATTTTTAAGTGAGCAAGGAAAAAGGATTGATTTTTTCAAAAAAAATTACATGATCTTCTTTGAATGATATTAAAATTAGGTGAAAAAAATATTTTTAATTCCAGGTTTCAAAATTATAACTCATCTCTAGAAAATCCCAAAATCATATGCATCTGTGAGGGGATCAAATGGTAAATTGTGACTCTGTCCATTTTTGTACTGGTATTTTGATAAGAAGACATGAGAGATGGAATTGTATGAGGATGTCACTGTACATTTTATTGTTTTGATAAAAACTCAGTTTTTGTGCCCACCCACACCCCGTTTGCAATGCATTTGCCTTAGATATGGAACACCTATTTTAAAATTGGCAAACATATTGCAAAGGACATTCTAAGTTATATGATGTGTAAAGTCCTCAACCCATTTTCACATAAAACAGGAAAGTTACGCTGTAATGTGATGCTGGCATTAAGAGATTATAATAGCAACTACTATAAAGCTTGCAAGCATTGGCCAACTGAGCTTCAAAGTCCATTGCCTAAGTTGAAGTGACCAAACAGAGGTCTTGGTTCAACAAAACAAGGATATCAGCTCAGGGTTGTTCAGTCTTAGCTGTAACTGACACTTGTACTTAGGCTGGGTTGCAGAGGGAGTGTAGCGTTTAGATTGTTCCTTTAAAAATAAAGCAGCTCCTGATAGTTCCACTTTGCTCTTGTTTCTGGCACAGGCACAAAAAGAACATAAATCTGATTGTGAACTCCGGATAAAATCACTGTTCACCTTATAGCTACAGTTGACAATCATAGTGGACAAGATCACAAAGGGGATAAGGTCATGGAAACTCTTTTAGTGTTTTCTGCCATGTGATATTATCAGGAACTCAATCCTAAAGCACTAGAAAGAGACTGATAAAAAAGAAAGAAAGAGGGAGAGAGAGGGGAGAGAGGGAGAGAGAGAAGTGAAAAAGAACAGTGATAATAAATCAACTCAACTGCAGAGAATGTGCCAGGGAAAACAATATTGATTTTTCTTCTTCTTTTTTTACAAGTCAGTGCACAGATTTGTCAGACAAAAGAATAAAGATGTCAGACCACACAGAGTCAAATGCTAAACTTAAGACAAAAAGAACACTACAGCTTGGATAGTGACAAAATTAGTACACCCCATGTTTATCTGTTTGTCTCATATATACAGAATTTTTAAAAGCTATGATTAAATAATAAACAGGCATTAGTAGCCTCAAGGTAAGCACCATAATAGCTGGACTAAGATAAAATATAAAGAGAAAATGGGACATACAACTGTATCACAGCTCTGTCCAATGAATAGAAAGAGTTGAATTTACCTTCACCAGTTCACCTCTCAGAGATGACTTGATGATAACCAGCAATGGCATACAAGGTGGAGACTTTTCTTGCAACTTGAATTCTACTGCCAAAAAGAATAGTTTTGGTTCCAAAATCAGAGAGAAACAGGAAAAAATAACAAAAAAGGCATTTCAAATGTTGTCTTCAAAGGAACTACAATAAAATTTGACAAAAGCACAAGAGTTGCATAACTATTTATAAGTGACTATAAGCAGAGCCTCCTGATCTGGTAATGGTTGAAAGTTGCATTACTCCCAATTCAATAATAGTTGTAACTGGCACATTTGCAGTGTGAGTCCAAGAGTACTCTTTTGTTATACCTCAGCTTTGCATTAGTTAATGTGACCCCAACAAGAACCAAAGATGGAATATTTATTTGTTTTTTGTTCAATTTCTATAGTTGTCCATCTCACAGAAGTGACTCTGGGAACCTCACATAGTTAAGATTTTTTTAAAAAAATACTATATGCCTAGAATTGAAAGGTTTCTATATCCACAGTCACTCATTGTTGCTGTGATTAAGTCTAACTATGTTCTCCAACAAGACACAGCCTGCAGGCACTAGAATAAACTCACCATAGTCTCAGGAATCTCCCAGGCACCTCAGTAAATTAATTGGATCCATTATATGCCTTGGGGAAACTGACCAAAAAGATTCGTTCTTCCTGCAGATGTTGGTGGCACCACTTACCCTTATGTCAATCAAATAATCTGAGCATGACAAAAGACAGATATTAGTGACTTCTATCAAATCACATTTGCTTGGAAAGAAAACAGATACTGTACAGTGGACCCAATATCTCATTCAAGAATGAGTTTGCCCAGATCCAACTATATATTGCCTATCAGGATGACCAGACCACCTCTCGGGCAACTCAACAGGACCTTCCGAATTGGAGTCCGGATCACAGCAGATCCAAAGGACTTTATTTGTCAAAATGCCTATAACATTTTTCATAATGGCCCTGCAGATATTCTTGTGTGATTTGTCCCTCCCTAACAAGGAATACATTAAATTGCCCACCAGCCAGCTTTCTGCAAATGTGACAACAGTGAGTAACTGTGACTCACTGCTCTTATTGTCATGATGTAATCCCTAATATGGACTCTTACACATGTTTGTTTTGATTCATACTTTGTCTTTATCACTTCTGTAATTCTGTTTCCATTTCTTGGAAAATGAAGCAATAATGTGGAATCAATGCACAAAAAGAGCCCCATTGATGTAATCTAATGCAAGGCCTTTATCACATTCTAATTTTAAAATATACTCTTAAAATCTTACATGAAGAAGAGTGTTTGTCATTAAGATGCTTAATAGAAAGATGATGATTTGATACAATAATTTAAAAAAGCAGAGATGTCTGGAAATAAATGACAAAATCAATACATTCATAGTTGGCATCATCATTTAGAGTACAAACATCAAGTCTCAATTTAGGTGCCAAAATAGTAACCACTAAAACTTCTCTGGAAGTTTTTTAATTCCCACAGAGGATGGAATATTTCACTCCAGCAGAATTCTTAGCAGATCATTTTAAAAAATCTAATTATTGATTCTTCAAAGGAAAATCAAGATATAGTTCTTAGTGAGTTACATGGACAGTTCTCTATAAGTTATTGAAACAATTACTACTTGTTATAGATGGACAATCAATCTGACTTAGCAATAGCACTTTAGATTTATATTGCTCGTTAACCTATTTCTTTTTTGGTCAAAACATATTCCATTGATGAAGAACCTGTTTATTATAATTCAAGGTCTTCTAAACATTTTGTTCACATTCATCTTGGACAAGGAACAGAAAGGAAATAATGTTAGATCTTGGTAAATCGATGTTTCAGTACCCTTCCACAGATTTAGAATTCTGGTTCTCTGTGATCCAAATTAAATATCTTAATCACTGCAGTAATTTGACTGTTGAGAAGCTGCTTAATACAGTAAATAATCACAGAATCAGTTAACGCACAACACACAACACTAGATGCTGCCATAGTAATTAAATATTAATATTTTTTCTCCTTCTCTCTTTATCACTCTTAATTTTCACTTCTGTTACAACTCCTATAGGCATTGCTTTATCAATAAACTCTTTGATTTTGATCTTTTCACATATTCCTATCTCACTTAACTAAATCAGATAAACTCTATGTAGGAAACTTGAGATATCTTCACTGTTTTAATACGCCACTGTATATTTTTATACAACCCAAGTCTGGGTACCCAAGTGTGCGAAGGGATACGTCTCCTAGCTGTGCAATTATCAACTGTCAACTTTCCTCAGCTGCTATGTATTTTAATTTTTGTGTTTGTGGTTGTCATTTTTTAAAACTTTATTTTAACATTGTTCATCACCACAGGCTCCTTGTTGAGATGGGTGGCTATACAAATTGATTAAATAAATAACTAAATAACACATTGATCTGGCAGAGACTTCCGTTAGGAGGAGGAGGACCGAGGCATTTGCTTCTAACGTTTCCTTTTCTCAGAAGCTCTTTTCCTAGCGTAACAAAGAGAGAGAGATTCCTGAGGGGAAGAATCCTCATCACTGCTTCCCTCTCAACTGGTTCAAATAATTTTCTAATAGTAGAGGGCACCATGGAACACAAACCTCAATGTTCAGAGATGATTTTCCCTACTCTGGATTAGTTTGGTTGGTTTTTAACAATCACAGGGACAAACTGGGGTGACCAGGTGACAATGACACTGTCACTAGGAAAAAGGACTGGCTTTCCAGTAAACAGCACTGCAGTCTACACCCAGTCAGGATTGATATGAATCAACAAGGCAAAACAGAAATTTTAGGGATCTGTGCCATCTATCTATCTATCTATCTATCTATCTCTCTTTCAAGGGCCTCGAGCTTTCTTTTTTAGCAAAAACCTTTAACATTTTTAAAATTGTCCTAACCATTTTTTTATTACTTTCTTTTATTTTTTATTACAGAATGTTCTTTGTTCTCATTTCCTTCTGTTTACTGCCTTGGGATTTTTTTTCAGAGAAAAATGTGAACAGTAAAAGCAATAATTTGCTTGGCCTGTAGAAAAATCACATAGAAACTGAAGCGGCAAACTCCGACAGCATTTCCTCTAAGACTGCAAATTTTAATCAAAATTTGGTGCAAAAATATAGCCGAATCAAATGGTCTTTCTTGAAGACTCTGGTGTGAGAATGAAAGCTGGTAGGGATGGTCCAGACATTACTCTGCAATTTGGATCTGAAAACCAGTTTCATCTCTACATCCATTTTCAAGAACAGAAGAATCCTGTTTAGTGTTCTATTCCCTCGGCTAGCATTCTATAAAATTGCGCTGGGTTGCCTGCAGCAAAGAACCTTTTACCTGTCATTTGAATCCTGATAAAATAGGCTTCAGGACTTTGTGCAAATCACTGCACGTATCTCCCACTGCAGATTGTCATGCTGTATTTCTGGGTAATCAACTTCTTTTACAGAGTAGAAAGGTTGCTCCTCACTGCTCTTGCGTGAATACCATGTTTCCCCAAAAATAAGATCAGGTCTTATATTAACTTTTGCTCCAAAAGATGCATTAGGGCTTCTTTTCCAGTTAGGTCTTATTTTTGGTGAAATATGGTTCCAAATGCATCCATCTGGCTGACAATCTTAACTGGGGCTTATTTTTAGGTAGGGCTTATATTACAAGCATCCTGAAAAATCATGCTAAGCCTTATTTTCCAGATGGGTCTTATTTTCAGGGAAACAGGGTAATATACCTGGCTGGGCAATGGATATAGAAATAAAGTACACTGTGCTATAACTTAACAAAGACTGGCACTATTCAGCTTAGGACTTCCTGAATAGGTATCACCTCTTCAAGAGAGGCCAGGTGAAGGGATAGTCACTGGATGGATTTATTTATTTATTAAATTTATATGCAATCCACCTCTCCTAGAGGAGACTTTACACATTTCCAGAGTGCAGTGAGCCTAATTTTATTAGTATAAAATTCAATTTCATTACATTATTCTATTTTTAATATTGTATGCATATTGTATGTATACACAGATATTCATACACACTTACATGAACACACACATACACACAGAATAGAAACCATTATATTTAGTATTCGGTTAGATGCATACAAACAACCAATCTTAAAACAAATCAATCACAGACCATGAACAGTTAACAGAGATACCGTAATTATTTCTTCCCATGTCCTGAATTATCACTGCCAGAACACTACAGACTAGCACCCCAATGTATTTGTTCTACAGAACTAGCATAGATATTAATTGCTTATTCTGAGCTGTGAACAGCAACACCCACGGAAGCCACTATTTCAAAGCACAGAAAGATAGTTTGGGTGTATCCAGAGTTGGAAGAGGGAGAAAAGGAGGATCTTCTCATTCTGCTCTGGGATCTCACAGACCTTCATAGCAACACTAATACCAAACACTGAACTTCCATGTCATTTATATTTTAAAGGAGGAAAGGGAGACCACAGGGGCTTCTAATTGCAAAACCAAGTGGAAGCCTCAGTAGCAAAAGAAAACAACAGGTCCTCTACCCTTTGAGATAGTACAGGTAGTCCTCGACCTATGACAACAATTGAGCCCAATTTTCCATTGCTAAGCAAGACAGCTGTTAAGTGAGTTTTACCCCATTTTATGACCTTTATTGCCACAGTTATTAAGTGAATCACTGCAGTTGTTAAGTTGGTTACATGGTTGTTAAGGGAATCTGGCTTCCCCATTGGCCTTCTTTGTCAGAAGGTCATAAAAGAATGACTCCGAGACACTGCAGCCATCATAAAATATGAGCCAGTTCAGTTACCAAGCATTTGAATTTTTATCATGCAACCATGGGGATGCTACAAAGGTCATGTGAAAAATGGTTATAAGTCCCTTTTTTCAATGTCATTGTAAGTTTGAACAGTCACTAAAGGAATAAATGTAAGTTGAGGACTACCTGTATGGCAGAACATTTGGGTTAAAATGTTCACAATAGTTTTGCTTCTGGTGCAAACCAGCATTAAAAAAATCAGGTTGTCCTCTTGGCCACAGAGAAGAGGTAACACTGAGTCTTGTGAATGAGGCATCTTGCCAAGGCTCTACTGCTAATATGGGATCACATCTGATACAATTCAGTTTTCTGGTAGCACATGCTGGAATCCTAGTATCCTGAAATTATGTTTGAAATCAAAACAAGGTCTAGAATGGTTCCTAAAATTAAAAATACCCTTGAGGAAAAGAAAAACTGCCTTACTGCCAAGCACAACAGCAAGGCAGATAAGTCAGTGGACTTCCAGTGACCTAATCAGAAAAAGATGTTTTCAAACCTAATGGAAATTTCAGAAGGGAATTAAAAAAAACCCATTTTGCTTGACGTTAACCTAATTTTTAAAAAAAAAAAAAACTAATTTGAAAGTCTGGGAATGGTGTTAGCCATTAGTTATTACTTCCATAATAATACAGCCTCAAACTACAAACGTTGGTAATTGGAATCTTCACAAACTTAATAGTAAAACCAGATCTATCAATAAATATACTGTATCCTTGGTGAAGAGTCACAGCCATTTCTCACACTTCAATGGGTGTGCCTGTATAATAATTTTATTTCTAAACATCTTTTTGTTTCATGCATGTACATTACACGTAATGTGTGAAATAGCCCATACTAACTTCTTGGCCATAAAACAAATACTCCACACATGTAGTCATGACATGGGTTCATTGCTTTACCATTATTCCTGCAAAATTACTGTGGGTAATCATACTCAATATTTGGGTCAAAACGTGCATCATTTCTATTACTGCTTGCAAAAAGATTGCAAAACAATTTGCCTGGCATTGACATTGTCCTTTATAGTACTCTTCTCTGAACTGAATTCAATAGAGTTGCCCTTCATGACATCCCAATGTAGTGAAATATGATTGGCTACATAGTTTTGTGACTTCATTCTATCTACTACATAATACTCAATTGATTAGTTATTCATTAGAACATTCTGCACATCGCCATTTAACATACTTCAGTATGGAAATTACAGTTAATTTCCTCAACTTACAACCATGGCTGAACCTGGAATTATAGTTGTAAATTGTGCTGGTCATTAACCAATGCATGTGATAGATACAATGTTATGACATTTTTTGCAGTGGTCATTAAACAAACACCATGGTTGTTAACTGAATCCATTGTCTACAAGGGACTGTTTTTTTGTCAGAAAGTAAGAAGAAAGTAAGAATTACTAGAAGTAAATACTGGTTTCTAGCTAAACAAAACCATGGTAAATTGTGAAAATATGACTGCAAGACACTGCAAATGGCCATAAAATTGAGCTGGTTGCTGAGCTCCCAAAATGCTATCAGATGTCTGTGGGAGGAGTAGCCATTGGAACTTCAAATCTGGGTCATAATACCATTTTTTGTTCATCCATTGTAACCTTGACCTGTTGAGGACTATCTCTAATAGGTTGTCTACATATATTGCCAAGGTTTTTTTTTTCAAACTTCAAAAAAAATGTTTAGAAAATGGAAATGCCACGTATTGAACCAGAATATTTTACGTGAAAATTGTCCTGTTTTTCTACCACTGCTTTCACCACTCTGACCTTCTATGCTTCCTTTCTAATGTCTTTGCTAGGCATAAGTAATTCTGCTGCTTCTCACTATTGTGTGTGACTGTCCAAGGACTGTGCCAATTGCACATGCCTTTCATGCAGAATATTCAGAGTGTCTGCAAGTAAAGGGGTCAGGTAGCAAACGATTACACTTGCTGAGACCTTGGAGAGCCTTTTCCAGGTGAAATAAACAAAACAATCTTGGAGAAAAGTAACAAATACATTTAACTGGCATGAGGCATGCTCTGGTCTTCTGTCCTAGGCTAACTTTATTCCAAACAGGAGACATTCTATTGTAGAATCAGTGAGCAAAAACGTATAATGAAAGAGAGCATTATTTTTTTTAATCTAGGTGGCTCAAATTAACTGAAAAAAAGATTATATTCCCCATTTGCAAATCTTCCGTACCAGTTATATTATTACCATTCTTGAAGTTGATTTCATCTTGTATGTTATTCTGCTTTCTACAGGAATTTTTAATACCACTTTGTGTTTTAGGATTGCATTTTAATTTATTTGAACTTCACCTAGAAATATGAATTTAATAATGGTGTACAAGTATAATTTATCCATCCATCGACAAGAACAAGTGGCAAGAATGGGCAAGGGGTGGCAGAGAAACCAGTCATTAGAGGTGAGTAAGCAGTAAACCCCTCTCACTTGGCCTATAGTAATTCATTATTCTTCAATGTTTTCTGAAAAATTTCTGTGAAATTATTAACCTTGTATTTTCAAGCAAATTGATCGACAATTTATTTTATTTATCTTGAACCAGGAAGAATTATTTTTCAATTAGAGGAAATCAGTGAGACTAGTTTTTCATGACTTTTGCAAATGCATGTTCTCTCTATGAGAAGAGGTAAGGCAGCTAGTAGGGGAAAGGGCAGCTTGCTCCTCATTCATTTTTACTTTAGTTTTCTTGAAAAGTTTTTTTACAATAATTCTAGTAGATGTAAAACTGGTTCTCCTAACAGGTGCAGAATAACCTGACTGCCGAGTACTATATATTTTGATTTTAGCAGCAAATGATATTTGAAAAGAGGAAAGAAATGAGGGAAGCTAAAAAAAGCTTATTGATCAATGATTCATGGTGAAACATTCAAGGACTGAGTCCTTTCTGGGTCAGGATTTCATAAGATTGAAGGGCCCCAATTTTTGTGCAGAATAAAAGTATGCCTTATTCTTAAAAGTTGCAAAATGTTCCCTTTAAAGAAGGGCCAATGCCATGTGCTAAGACTGTTCACTTTCCTCCCTTCTGCCAGTGATCTTTAATTGTATAAGAGAGAAGCTAGTTAGAAGATAGCAAAACCATTAGATTGACAATCATACAACAAGAAAAAAAAATAAGCTGAATATCAAGGATTTGTAGCCCTTTGGTAATTTGTTTCAATGTGTATTTCAGTGCCCTAAATCAACTCAAGGGTGCACTGAGTTTCAACAGCAAGAATAGTTTGTGGAGTAAGCATTAAACTGCTTAAAGTAACTATCAATTTTCTTAAAAGATCTTGGACACATAACCTGGATTCTCAAAACACTCCAATTTGAATAAAAGTTATGAGAATTCGGCATGAAAACTCTGTGGTTGTATCATGTACTATTAGCTAGTCTCTTTATGCATACATATTAGATGATCTCAACAATTGTCTTTTATTAATCTGGATTAAGGTTTGATATGTTGTGAGCCCACCTAGAGAGAGAAAAAGATAAGTGCTGTCTTCCATATGTTTATTTATTTTCCTTATTATTTATTTATTTTACAAAAACCAGATTAGACAAATTTTTAAAAAGCTCGCCCTCCCCAAAGCCACTGCACATAATCACATGGTAATCGAAAGAAGCAGAGATGAAAAGTACCAAAGTTATCAAGATTGCTAAAGGATCAGGAATTTGATAATGATGGCATCTGCTGACACATTCAGCAACTCTTCTAGAAATATTTGGTAACCTGTCAGCCAGGTGGATGAGAAGATTCTCTGAGCTGGCATGAAAATAGAATAAGATACTTTGGCCACACCATATAAAAGGGAGAGTACAGAATTCCAGGGAAAGCCATTTCTGGTTTTGCCAGGGTAAACAGAGAGAAAGTAAAGTCTCTTTCATAGAAATGTTACTTAATCTTCTACTAATAGTGAAGATGGGAAAACATTGTAGATAGAAGGCTAAATGCTCTTCTTCTACAAGATGATTATTTATTGAACACTTGGTATGGGAGATTGTCCTCCCCAACAGGTCTGCTTTGTATAATGTTAGAGTTTGGTTTAATAGCTTATCTCAAGGACTTTTGCTTCAGCTCAAACCAGATTATCTCATGGCTGAGCAAAGTCAAGGCAAACTAACTAATACTCATAATATCTAATGAGTCTGATATCTATCTTCAATTTCAAGTGGTCCTGCAAAGTCAAAATGGCCTGAGTACTTCTCACAAAAAAACAATTTAATCTAATATTGCAAGTGGCAAAGTCACACATGAGTTTCTATAGATATTAGGCCCAATTCTATACATATCAGGCCCAATTCTAATCTTGGTAGAGAGCTTGATATCCAGTGAAGAAATTGCAGCAGAACTCTCAAAAATGTACATTGGCCTACTCCTACTCAGCTAAATTGGTGGTAGTAACAAACCTCTATGCCATAAAAAAGAGGGCAAATAACCCAAGCTCTGAACATTTTCACTGTGGTCAGAATATGATTATTACCATTACCATTGACAAAAATTGAATGTTTGTTATTTTATTTATCAGTCCAATTTATATGGCCACCCATCCACCCAAGAAACTCAGAGCAATGAGCAAAATAAAAACAAGTCCATTAAAACAAAAGAAACCAAATAAAACTATACTGAGACTCAGTAAAACCACAAATTCACTAATCCATTCATCACACATGCCTGAGCCCTCATACTAATATCATGACCCAAAACCTGGTGGTACAGCCAGGTCTTAAAGGCCTGGTGAGTAGGGTCTGTCCATACCTGTCCATAGGGCAGGTACCATAAGAGAGAAGGTACACTTCCTGGGACCACTAAGTGCTACTGTTTTACTGACACTACTTGAACCTATGCTTGGAACATACCGATGCTCACAAATTCGGTAAACAAGCAGAAACCACTGGGAAGAGCCAGTGCTACAAGTAATCTGGTCCTATGCTATATAGGCCTTTAACTTGCACCACGAATTGCACTTGGAAACCTATAATGATGCACCTAAATCAGCAATAAAATATATACCAGGTCATACAAATTAGATTTACTGCCATATCAAGTTAGCCCATAATGTTAAAATGTAAAAGTAACTTAATAAGGAATTGCATCGGAGGGGGAGATGGGGGTGGGAGAATTCTTTTAACCCACAATTTTTTGTTTAAAATATTTGTCATTTGGAATGCTGATGGATTTTGGAAATTTATGAAGTGGTCCAGAAAGAAAAAAAGTTTCCATAAAAGAAGTTTGCGATGTTGAGACTCGACTTCCGGCTTCCAGTGGCAACGGACGGCTGCGGGGCTTTCTCCTGCCCCCAGCGCCCGAATCCAGCC
>JAOYMU010000274.1:60104488-60122959 GCA_025802295.1 Psammodynastes pulverulentus
AGAGAGAGAGAGAGAGAGAGAGATCTTCAAAAGTACTGTAATGGGTGATAGATTTTATCCCAAAAATGTGTTTGGATCACTTCATTCATAATTACACTTTTGTCACTCTGGCCATCACTGATATTATATCTAATATTGATATTTGATTGAAAGTTACAATTGGATTGGAAAGTGTTTGCGGCATGTTAATTAGGCATTGTGTTCTGCTCATTAAAATTGACATAATATGTATTATATTGCTTAGATCAGGAGTCCCCAATCCCTGGTCCATGGAATGGCACCTGTCCATGGCCTGACAGGAACCAGTCTGCATGAGCAAATGAAGCCTCATCCGTACACATGTGGAACCACAAAACCATACCCTCACCCGGTCTGTGGAAAAAACGCTCTCCTCAGAACTGGTTTGTGGCACACAAAAGGTTGGGGGCCACTGGCTTAGATGACCTCATAAAAAGTTAGACCTCCACCCCAATATGTTTGCAAGTTAAAAACTAAAGTTAAAATTTAAATCTTCAAGTCAGGTTCAGCTCCTGATGACTTTATGTAGGTTTCCTCACAACAATATAGAAACACTTAGTCTTTTTCCAAAGTTTTTTTTTCTGACTTCCCAGTTATCCCTGGGAATATCCTCTAGTAGTCTTATAATGCTACCCAGGCCCAATACTGTTAATCTTCCTACTCTAGGCATGGTCAGCCAAGTAATTTTAATTTCAAGTGGATGAATAATGAAATGTTTACAGGAAGCTTTTAGAAAAACCTCTCCTGATTATGTCTGGAAGAAGGTAAACTTCTGAGCTGAATTAATTTCCTAAGTGATCATTGATGGAGGATGCTGAAGCCAACATGCGTTAATTTGCCATTCCAGCTGTACTGATGGCAAGCAACATAATTTCAAGTCAATTAGTCACAGCTGCCGTTCTGCACCTGCACTGAGATGAACCACGGACAAGTCACTAATTTTGACAATCTAATTTTCAATATTCCCCTATCACATTAAAAAGAAGAAGAAAAAAAGAACAAGATAGAAGTGAGATTCAACTCAACCAGCTGACGGCTTACCCCATATTCATTATGAATGCTTTAGGCTGGCATCATTAAAAAAAACCTCTAACCAGTGATTTCTAAAATCATTGGACGTCCCTTAGGCTCTCTGGGGTTTTGTTTAGCTGAGGGCAGTTTTGAGCTACCATCAACCTCCTTTGTTTTTCGCTAAGTATAATATAAACCTTTGTTTTAAACCACTTAAGCATCCAACAAGACTACATAGCTCCTCTTTTCTTTTCTTTGCTTAACATGTAATGACATCAGAGCTGTAGTAGCGCAGATGTTAAAATGCAGTATTGCAAGCTAATTCTGCTGAATGCCAGCAGTTTGATTCTCACGGGCAAATTGTTGACTCACACTTCAGATAACAGATAACAGATAATCAGAGTTGGAAGGGACCTTGTAGGTCATCTAGTCCAACCCCCCGCACAAGCAGGAGACCCAGACTTCCATCCTTCTAAGATGGTATGTAAGTCTCAGTGCTATTGCTATCGGTAAAGTGACATTGAGCTACACTTAATATTATGCAGATTGACTTCTGTTTGGACAATAGAATTTTCTCCTGAGATTTCTCAAGTGTTCTTCGGTGTTCCCCCATCATTACAAACAGATTTAATTTCATTGTACGAAGGTATTTAATTTCATTGTATGAGGTACAATGACAATAAAGTGAACTAACTAATTTGGAGATGTGCTGGAAGGGAAAAGAAGGAGGCAACGAATGAATATAATTGGAGCCAACTCTTAGTATATAATTCTGTTTCCACTCCATATAAATCTCTGCTGTTGAAAGGAAGTCCATGCACCGAGGAAATATCCTAGACAAGTGGGAAAAGGAATCAAGAATATGAGGATGTAAAACTTTTACCAACCCTAATGAGCAGAAAACTAGTAATAATGTCTTTCTTCCCACACTGTTCCGGAAATGTTCTAACTTTATTAAAAAAATCAAAGGTATCTTTAAAATAAAACAGTCAAAGCTATCCTTCGTGGCAAGAGTATCAATCAAAATTTCATATACTTCAGCATTCCACGCTTCTGGCATTGAGGTATCACTTAAGGTGAATATTTCTCTATGTAGTGCATTTGATTAGATTTGGGGGTTAAATTAGAACAGTGAAAGTAGAGCTTAACGATATGATTGATTAAAGTATGACAGGTCTCCTACTGTAGTATAGTAAGAAAATCACACATTTTAAAATATCCTTCATAAAACCCTTGAGAGCCCTTCAACTTTCCAGTTGGTGATTTTCATCATTTTTCTTAGAAAAAAATCCCCCAAACGTTTAAATTGTCTCAGTTTTCTATTTGTTTATTTATAAAGTCAGAAAAAAGGTCTTCATCAACCAGAAATGTTTACCACGTATTACTATCCATTACTTCTGTGAGAACTAGGCCTTTAATTCAATTTATTTTTGTTTCCTAAGGGGTGGCAGAAGGAGGGGTGAGAAAGAAGGAGATAGGCCATTCTTGGAAAAGATTTGACATAATCTGTTGAATAAAAACAAAAAAGAGAGAGTAATTCCTACTTTGGGTAATAGCTGCTTAGTACAGTGGATAATGCCTGCATATTTCTCAGTACCCAAATGATGATTTACTGAAAAATAATTGCTTGTTATTATTCCCCTGGCTCCTCTTTAGCTTTTAATTATCCCATTTGAATTTGCCATTCTCATCTCCAAAAGGGAAACATAATGTTGTTTACTCCTTTTTCCTTTGCTCTGTCTATATCAATCACTTCATTCTCCTCCTCCTCCTCCTCCTGTAGAATTCATTTTTATGTTGGTATTTCACAGTGCTTAAGCCAGAAATTCTTTCAGCTCAGAGGCACCATGGAAACACTTCATGTGCCAGAGAGAATTGGATCCAGTTTTAAATAACTTAATTGGAAGCCTGCAAATCTGAAGCCAGGTATATTAATCCACATTTTTTAGAATGCTACTTTTGACCACCTGATTCTACAGAGACCTGTAAGATGGCTTACAGTAGAATAGCACTTAATATAAGTTCTGCAGTGGTTAGAATGCAGTATTATAGGCAAATTCTGCCCACAGTCTGAAGTTCAAACCTGACGGACCCAAGGTTACTTAGCTTTCCATCTTCTGAGGTCAGTAAAATGAGGACCTAGATTGTTGGGAGCAATATACCGATTCTATAAACTGCTTAGAGAGGGCTATAAAGCACTATGAAGTGATATATAAATCTAAGAGCTATAGCTATTGCTTAAAAAATCATTATATTAATGAGATAAATTTAAAAACAGGAGGGCAAGTGCAATTTTAACAGCTATTAATATACAATTGAAAGCCATTAGGGCAGGGCTAGTGACAAATCTAATTAGGCAATAATTTATTTATTATATATTTATAAATTAAATTTAGAGACTGCTCATCTCACTCACAAAATAATTATGTCTTCCTCTATGATATTTCCCTGTATTCTGCTTCCATTTTCCATTTCTGAATAATCAGTCAGCATTATTGGGAGCTACTGAACATACTCAGTTCTCATTAGGCTGATTCTAGGTCTCCCCTATATTTTATTTGTATTTTTTAAAAAATCTCTTGCTATTTTCAAAGAATAGGTATCCATGAATTAATATTGCTCTTAGTATGTTCACATTAGTGGGATATATATTAGTAAGAATTATTAAAATCAAATCAAATTTATATCACTACCCATCTCACCAGAAGTGACTCTGGATGATGTTCAACAATGAAACCACAATATAAAAACAATCATTATAAAAATATAGACAATCATTATTGAACTTCAAAAATGCATTAGAAGATAAAATGTAGAAACCACAAATGGAGGGCTGAGTATAACACCCACATATCACCCACAAAGGAAATCACTTTAAAATGTTGCTGGTTCCTTGGAGCCCTCAGGAACATAATTAGATCTTTAGGGATTTCCTGAATATTAATAGAGATAGAACAAACCAATCTTTCTGTTATATAAAGTGTGCACCACAGGAGAGTGGCCTATCTCCTGAGACCCAGCAAAGGTAGGTCTACCACAGATGGAAGCTGTAGCATACCCTTACTCTTGGATCAAATGCATGGATATTATTAGTACCGATCATGTGCTAATCAGAAAAAAATGTATTGAAATAAAACAATGTATGCATCAACTTGCTTTTAATTTCTGTTTCCAATAATTTTTCAGGAGCAAACCCCCATCTTTTCAAAAGATTTACCTAGCATACCAATCAAGTCCTTCTATTCACTCAGTGAGCTCAACATTCTAGCAGGACCACTCGCAGTGGTGTATTAACCATTAAGCAGACTAAGCACGTGCTTAGGGCACCAGGCCCAAAGGGGGCACCACAAAGTTGAGAAAGAAAAAGGCTTGGTTTCATTTGTACAGTATGTACAAAGGAGGGGGGCACCAAGATTTGTCAGTTCTTAGGGCACCAGTGAGCCTTAATCCGCCACTGACTGCTGCACCCTCCTGCCATTCCCTGCAACATCAAGAGAACAAGGCAGATTTTGCAGAGCAATTGGTTTCTTGGCCTAGGTCCTTACAGGCCCAGTGCCTTCCATCTTAAAAGGATGGTTTTCATGAGCTCTAGTACCGGTAACCATGCTTTGTTACAGTAGGAGAATGTATTCCCTAAACCAGGTGGGTCCAGCCACACTTGAGCTTCTTGGCTGCAGGTGGGGAGCAGGATGAGAGAAAAGTAACCTTGAAGGGCATCTTTTTCTTTTATACTTTTACAGCATTGTTTTTCAAACTTGGCAGCTTTAAGATGCATGGAGTTCAACTCATACACGGTGGGAGATTCTGGGAACTGAAGTCCACCTATCTTAAAAGATGAAAACTTTGAGAGCTGGCTCTTATTGCTTTCCCTCCTTTCTTTAACTGGGCGAGACCAGCCTTCCTCGGAAGAAACCTTGGCTTCTCTTTCTAGGACACAGAGGTACATTCACTTAGGCAGCCTGAGGAGGAAAGCAAGCTTTTTTCCCCCTTCGTGGAAGCACAGCCTTCGAAACGCTCCGGCTTCCTGCGGCACATTAACCTCCCGTCAGCTCCAGGGGGAGTCCCTCTTACAGCGAAGGCAGCGGTGAGAGGAGAAACCGCGCGCTCGCCGAGGAAGCCAAGCAGCGAAGCGCGCGTTCCTCGGCGTGAAATCCGCGCGGCTGCCAGAGGAGGGCGCTCACTCAGCTCTTCTGCTCCTTCCACATTCCTCCTTAGAGGAAAGCACCCCTCTGAGATGTCCTCACCCCCCACCGCTCCAGGAACAGCGAAAAAGGATGCCCGTGTTTGTTGTCGCTGCTTCGGCGCCCATTACGGTTCATGCCGCCTTTGTCCCAATCACTAATGCTAAAAAAAAAAAATGTCCATCCTGCAAGGAGACTTCCGGGCTCCTAGGCGGGCCAGGAAAGCCCAGGGCAGGGTTTTTGTCCAAGCTTTCTCAGAAAAAAGCAACAAACCGCGCCATCAGCGGCGACGGTCCCAATCTCGTTTAGCCGCCTTCAGCCATTGGGACGCTGAGCTTTTCGGGAATTGAAAAGGGAGGGCGAGACGCAGCCCTCCCTGAATCAATATAAAATTCAAATACTTTTGTGCCACCTGTTGGATCTTGCTACTAATTGCATGCAACATTTGGAGGCAAAAACGCTTTCTGTAATTGGCTGAGCGGTCATTATGTTTCATTCTTTTTTGGCCACGTGTTTTGTCGGAAACGCATAATTAATCTGTATTTATGCAGCCTTGACAAATAGGAACTTGTTGCCCGTTTGTATTCGTTGCCAATATTTTATGATTCTGGAAGATACAATTACATATGCATTCCTGGTGTTAACCTTTGACTTTGGTGTTATTTTGGACTATAAATCGGGAGTTAGCATCAAGCATCTATGCAGTAGGGAATTTGGATGTCTGAAGGATGTATGAGACGTCTCTGAATTTTTAGTTTCTTTAATATATTGCTTGTTCGGATCTTATAAAAAGTTAGTTGCATGCCTAGAATAAAAGTATTTGGATTTATATTGTGAGCCAAACTATTTATCGAAGCCAACACTTTATCGAATAAACCATACTTAGGTTTATACTACACTAAATCCGATCCAAAAAAATCACATTAAGGCTTACTGTAGAAATTGTAAAACTTGGCAGTACCGTGATCCCTAAAATGAAAAATGATTCCACTGAGGCTAGGTTTGGCACTTATTCTTTACAAGATAAATGATTTCACTGAAGTCAGGGCAGGGCACTTTTGATAAATAGGTTTTGTCTATATTATCAATGAAAATAGTGGTATATCTTACAACTTTTCCAAATAGTTTGGTTTCAAAGATTATTTTTATTAGCACCATATTGTCAGGAAAGAGTGTTTTTATCAAATATTCTGAGGCTGTTCCCATAACAAAAGTATTTAGAAAAGATATATAACTTTTATCATAATGTTTGATTTGACTTTTATCAGCTATACCATATGGCTGGTCACCTTTAGCTTTTTTAAAAGACTCTGTTTTGAAAAGCTAGACATTTAAAATGGTAGAGATACTGAACTTCACTGATAAGTACACGTCTATCTACAATCTAAACATGCCTGATATTGCTGCTACATTCATTCCACCTGAAATGTAGGAGACACAGGAATATTTCCATGAGAGTAAGACTGAAAAGTCTGAACTTGACTACATTAGAACTCCTGATAATATGTGAAAAAGTCAAATTGCCATTTGTGGTTGTAGAGCTTCAGAAGTTTAGTATACAAGCAGTCTTTGACTTATGATTGGTCACTTAACAATTGTTCAAAGTTATGACAGACCACAAAAGATACTACCTGCCTGGGTTTGAAATTTTGACAACAGCACACACAAACCCACACTCACGCAATTGCATTTTGGGCACTTGGCAATTGGTTCACCTTTTCAGCTGCTTGCAGTATCCTGTGGCCATGTGACCACAATTTGTAAATTTTTTACTGGCAAAAAGAGTTCATTGGGGGAAGTTGATTCTCTTAATGACTGTGGTATTCACTTAACCGTTGTGTTTGCTTAATAACTGTAGCATTTGCTTAGCAACCACCACAGATAATATATGTAAAAACAACAGGTCCAGTTGCTTGATGCCTCAACTTACAACTGCAATGACGTACGACCATAATTCCAGCTCAATTTTAGTCATAAGTTGAGAACTACTGGTACCTGCAGTCATTTTGATGCTGTAAAATTTTGACTTGCCATCAGAGATTTAATCCAAGTAAGATGACCCCTGATGTAGAGCTTTGGTTTGCTGGCTAAGGAACTCTCAGAGTTGAAGTCCACAAGTCTTAAAGTTGCCAAGGTTGGAGAACCCTGATATAGAGGACACTTTTATAATACAAAAGGAACAACCAGAGAAGACCCATGAAACAATCAATGTCTTCAAAGGAATAAAATTCACAAGAGAAAAAGGAAACACACTTATCCTTCCTGAATATCTTCATCAGCAGAGAAAATAAGAAGCAAATTACAAATACAAGCCTAACAAAAAAAGCCCCCATTTTAACCAAGTGCTCCACTACCAAAATAACATCCCTTTCTCCCAAAAGAGGAACTATGTGAGAACATTATTCAGTTAAGTACAAATGCATTGCAGTGACCCAGGAAATAGACCACCTATATAGCATCTTCCAACAAGATGGATATCCATGCAACTTTATGAAAAAGTGCCTTATCATTCAACCCACTAGCAATACAACCAGCACAAGCTATGAAAAGGATAACATGAACATAGTATATCTCAAAACGTGTCAGAAAGAACCAACAGGCTATTTACACCCCATAGCATCACTCACCTTTCAACATACTGTGTATTGGAATGGCTACATTAATAAATTAAACATGGTTCTTTTCTATTACAGTTATGTCTGATCCGTTAATTTATTTGCTAGGATACAGATGATCTGGCTGAATTTTGAAATCCCATAAAATCTTTGCTCCATCATTTTCAATGGCTTTATCTGTAATTTCATGTTCCAGTAATTCTTACTGACTGAATCCATACTTTTTACCAATGTGAATCTTCCAATTATCAATCATGCCCCATGCAGTCAGTTATTATAGGGTCAACTATTTCATCTTATCCCAGCACAATCAGCATTTATTAGCCAAAGTGTTCTTTTCTATTTTTTGCCTTGATGATATTTATGCTTGTTCTTGGGCAGCATGTCTTCTATTTTCTTTTTAAATGAATTCTTCTTAAATCACTCCCATGTTCTTGTGTTGTTCAATTTTCCTTCAATATATTTCCCAAAGTGTCCATGGAAAACTTTGATTTTCCAATTTGCTAATCTTGGGCTGTTGTTATTTATGTATGTATGTATGTATGTATGTATGTATGTATGTATGTATGTATGTATGTATGTTGAGTTCCATTTTTGCAAATAGTCCTTCCCTCTGAGATATGCAGTTTCTTTACTTGTCTTGAGGTAATCCTTAAGCATTTGTTTTTTGTCCTCTACGGTTTGCTTTACCTATAAAAGTCATCGGCCAACAGTCTTCCTTAGAAGATACAATCTGTCAACATCATTATGACAGTATAGGCCATTATTCATAGTCCCAGGCTCTATTAGGGCAGGGTTGATGATAAATGATTATCATGATAATGATGCTGTGGAGAGAAGGGGAGATCCCCTCACCACTCATTATATTGAAATTTTTACTTTTAAGGAATTGGATTTATAAAGTCTATATTCATGAAATCAAGAAAGTTTCAAATGTTATACTTGATAACTTCTGAATTCAACTGGTTGTTATATAATCTTGGTTGTTAAAAATTATGATAGTTGGATGGTTTTGGTCAGTGTTTTGCCTAACTGTTCTGCTATTAGTTAACAGATGGGCTGTAGAGCAATGGCCCGTTTTGAATTTAGTCTTGGAAATTGAACCAAAATATGAACTCCAAGAAATATCATTTACAGAGGTGGAGTACTTAAAGGAATTCAATTTGGTTGTTACATGAAGACAAATTAAACAAGAATAATTAATTCATTAAATTTGTTCCCTGTGCAACTCCCAATGATCTGGGCAGTTCATAAAAAAAGATGAAAAAGTTTAAAACAATTTTAAAAAAGCAGCCAAGATGGCAAAATCAGGCAGCAACAAGCATACATCTACTCCTCAAAGGGGACTACACCCATCCTAGCCATGGGCTTGGGCAAAGAGCTAGTTCTTCAATGACTGTAGCAGCTTCAGTAGATGTGGAAAAAGCATTTGACGTGGTACAAATTAATTTTTTTGAACAAACTATTTTTAAAAGGGGGCTCCTGCAAATTTCATTTCATGAATTAAAATGTACTGTCCCAGTTTTTCTGCTCAAGCAATTAACTCATGGTACTTTTGTGATATTCAATTTATATAGATAGTAAAAGCTGAGCATTGTTATCATAGATTCATATTCAGTTTAAATAGAGATATTTTAATAATTAAAATGGGAAAATAATGCTTGAAATGAACTGTTTTGTTACCTGTATTAAACAGTACATAATCACATGTGGAACGTTCACTATGCACTTCTGCCAACATAAGGACAAACTTTATAAAGCGAAATAAAGGAAATCCATAATATGTCTCTTCAACCAGATCCAAGTGGTCTTTTTTGTCTCTTCATTTGAGCCAATCAGATATCTATAAAGGAAACAAACACCAATAAAGGTATCCCCTAGGAAACGTGGAAGTCACATACTGCACCAAGTTCTGGACTGCATGGCAGCTGGAATAAGATAACAAAAGCAATTCTGTAATTGTCTCTGGGATGGCTCCTAAGATGTGAAGTCTAGCATTGTCATATTGCAGCAAAATTTTCTTCCTGTACCTATGAACTCTGTTTTATCACTGTTTTAAAATTTTGACTGTTGCACTATAGTGTTCTTGACTGATAGCAGTGCCACATTCAAGAAAATCCATGTGAGTAACACCATTTGCATCTCAAAAAAATGTAATTGTAAGTTTTCCTCCCAACGACTGGGCTTCAATTTTTTTCTCATAGGATATTCCATTGACTGACACTTCATTTCTGGATTATAATGATGATTTCATGTTTAAGCAGCTGTCACAAAGCTGTGAAGAAATTCCTTACCTGATTCTTGTAGTTTGACAACAGTTGCTGCTAGTGTCGATTCTTGAAGCTTTCATCTTTGCCATCAGCATGCAAGGAACCCATCTTGTACATACCTTTTGATGTTGAAGAGCATCAATAATGTGACCCATATATTCCTATGAAATGCCAAGTGAAACTTGTTGGTTGCTGTCATAAGTCATCCCCATGTCATCTCAGTTATCCTTGATCACAAAAGTCAGTTCTTTCCAGTTTATCATATTTATATTTTTTGGCCCAGTGATACACAATACTCACATTGGTACTGCCATCATCATTTAAAACCTATATTTGACAATGAAATTGAGTTGGAAGGACTCCTTGGGCAGTCACAAAATCATTCACAACTGCTTAAAACACACTGATAAGTACTCACTGTAGGCTTCCATTTCACAAACAATAGCAACTCAGGGTTTTTTTCTCAACAACTTACCACCAACTGAAGGAATAAATGCTAAAGAACTTCTACACATCAGTACTGTAGTACATAGGTAGTTTATAGCATTGGAGGCCTTTTCTATTATTCAAGTGTTGTAGAAGAGAATAATAGAATTCTTCCAATTCTCAGGCACAAATCCAATATTCACATACATAGGTTGAGTGGCTCCTCCTTAAGCTTACCACTTCCATATTTTAACATTTTTTACAGCATCTACCATTATAACCTTACAATTTTTGAACATCTGCCTTTGGCCAAGCATACAACTTTACACTCAAGCTCAAAAGTTTGATTTTGGTCTCATCTGTCCACAAAACATTCTTCCAATAGCCTTCAGGTATACTGTATCCATATCTACATAGTCTTTTGCAAATTGTAGATGGACATTAATTTCTTTTAGGAGTGTAGTGACTTTGTTCTTGGAATCTTCCATATACACCATTGTTGTTCAACATTCTCATGATGGTGATCTTATGAGCACACTGGCAATCTGCCAGTGTAAGAAAGGCTTTTAGTTCCTTAGATGTCACCATGGTGCTACTTCGATGTGCCTTACTCTTGGTGTGATTTTGATTGGTCAAGCATTCCTGGAGAAGGCAATAGTGTTGTTGAATTGCCTCCATTTGTATTTGATCTGCTTGAATCCAAAATCTCCATATAACACAGTCATCAATATAAGAATACTGATCATCATGCTCTGGTCAAATCAGGTTTTTACATACGGGTAGTCCTGAACTTACAGCCTTTCATTTAGTGACCATTCAAAGATACAATGGCACTGAAAAAGTGACTTATGACCATTTTTCACACTTACAACTGTTGCAGCATGGTCATGTGATCAAAATTCACAACTGGCATATATTTATGATGGTTGTAGTGTCCTGGGGTCATGTGATCATCTTTTGCAAACTTCTGACAAAGTCAATGGGGAAGACAGATTCATGTTACAATCATGTTACTAATTTAACAAGTGCAGTGATTCGCTTAACAGCTATGACAAGAAAGGTCATAAAATGGGGGGGCAAAACTCATTTAATAACTGTCTCACTTAGCAACAGAAATTTTGGGTGCAATTGTGGCCATAAATCAAGCATTACTTATAGGGCTTTTTAGTAAATTCAGAAAAAATACTGTAGACTTGATTACCAGATTTAGTTGTACCCATACCATATGAAGCCTTCTATGACAATAGTAAAGGCACAGTAGTGATTAGTATTGAGATAGAAGAGCACATAGAGCTGAGGGGAGAGCTAAATGAGGTATCAGCCTAAATTGTTATGTTCCCCCAAATGATCCAACCCCTCTTGAATTCTATTGACCCTTATCTGGTACCAATTTAGTGTTGAACTTTAGTTGACTAGATTCGTGTACATAGCCTTGAGCAATAAATCTTCTGAATTGCAACTTAATGTATGGTCCTAATTCTTTGCACCAGACCGTTTTATTCTAGGCATGTTATTTAATCCAAGTAGGGTTGCTAACCCAGGCAGTACCTTTCAAGTGAACAAAGCATTGTCCGCATTCCTTCAACTAGGGGATGTATGCGCTCTACTGCCAGACTCAGCATATGGAAAATATTTCATCATCTACTCTTTTTTTTCTCAATTTTACCAAAAACAAAAATATTTATATATTTTTGTTGTTTCTTTCTGTATAGTTTGTATAGGTAAGCTTTGCCATACTTTTGCCCCTTATTTCAACAAAAAAGTGAGGAAAGCTGCCACCAAAATCAGGGATGGATTTGCCATGTATTAAGTGGAGACATTCTGAAAATGAAGGAGATTAAATTCCTGGAGATTACTTTCAGCACCTTATATATGTAGTTTGCAAATTCATTGATGAGATTAACTGCTTCCTAGAAAAAAACTATGACTTGTACAATCTTAATATACTTTTAATGTTCTTCTATGATGTGAATTCATAGAAAGGAATTAAGGTAAGTTCCATACGGAGCGACGGAACATAGGAATCTGCCTTAGGTTGACTAATAATTGTTCTCAGCAAACTGTAGAAATGAGACATTCCCAGCTGCCTCCCAGGGTCTGACTAGAGCCAAATATTGCTGCATGATGCAATGCCTGGGAAATGTCTAATTGAGCCATGCAAATAAACGATGTGCTCTAGAACGTGGTCCAGAAGCACAGTAATATGAATTACTTTACAAAGGAAAAAATCTTTTTAAAAAATTCTGCAGTTTTGGAACTGAATCCGAAGCATTGTGCAACCCTATTCTATATTGCTTATGTATCAAAAGCCAAGTCCTACATGAATATGCATGCATTACCCTAGATAAAATCTGACAACCAGGAAAAAATCTATTTCCTGATGAATAACAAACACAATAAATAAAAAAGTATATTCTTTGATGTAAAAAAAAGAGATTCTCCCAGTGCCAATTAATAATCTGTATATGATAAATCATCAATCAATGACTTTAAGGCATAGAAAACATTGTGAGAGAAGACGGGAGTGGAAGAGGAGCTGTTGCTCGCCTGCCATTCAATCACAATCTGCCTGAAGAACTGCAAACCATTTTTCAGAGATAAGTTCAAATTAAAAAAAAAAATTCCAGACTCCCCAGTCTGCAAGGCCAATCAATCACTTGTGTGCCTGATGAATCATGAAACACACTCAGTGACATGTCAGTGCGCATACATACTTGGTACAACTCTCATCACCCTGAGTTTGTCTTGCAGTTAAATTGACTGAAGGCAAGTTTCAGAAAATGTTTTTTTTCTTCTCTCTCTCTGCTGTTGACCTCCTCTTTCATTGCCAGCCAGTCTCAAATTTCCTTTGCCTGTCTTTTGCCTTTAAATAGAGGTGTCTAGATGAGAGCTCAACAAGGCAGCGGAAGGCAGCAAACAGACATTTCCAATGTCAAATTGGCTGTTAAACCATCATCAAAGTTGTTAGACAAATTTAACAAGAGAATGAATTCCTGTAAGATATGTTTTCCCTTCTCCTTTAGACTCATCTGTTCTACTTAAAACAGCATCCCAATCAATGGTGAGACATTGGGATCACAAGGCCCCTGTCTCAATCTCCTTTGAACTTGCCTCTTCCTCCAGTAGCAATGTAGTCCTGATAGAACTGGAACATGGCTCTTTTTGTTTTGTTTCTTTTTTGCTTTTTTCATCAACATGCTTGTGAAAACTCTTTGGTACATATTCATTCATCTCATTTCAGGCAGTAAACTACACAAGCTCGAGTAGCTGACAAGAGGCGCTAGCAAGAAATGAGAAGGCTAAGAGTTTTCAAACAAGGAATATCAGAGTTTTTGAATCAGAGTCTTGAATTTGTGAGCGCAGAAATGGAAGACAGCATATATGACAAAATCCAATGCAGTGAAGATTAACACAGGTCTCAAAATAACTGAGAACTATTACAGCACATTTTGACCAGAAAACTCTTTAACTGGCCTGGGCCCCACTGAAATTTGGGAGTAGCTATGAACTTCCCAACTCCTTTTTATGTACCAAAGATTCAAATTAAAAACCATGGTTTGAGCCCTGACACAATTGAAGAAATAAGAAATACAAGAGCATAGGCAGAAGGCAGAAGGGGAAAAAAAGAACTCTGAATAAAAACAGTAGCTGAAACGTCTTCAAAGGTACAATAAACAAATAACAGAAAATGTCCCACATACACCTATGATAAAATTATCATAATATGATAGGGATCTCAGATCTGTAAAAGCAAAAAAGAAAAGAGGAAAATAATCTGAATCTGCTCCTTTAGATTCAACCAGAATTAGTTTTACTGGTTTCCCTTCAAAGTACTCCTGGATTAATAGCAGACCTATTTAATCCAACTTTTCCATAACCTGACAAAGATTTTGCAGAAGCTTGCAGGCAAGACCTAAGGCCATGTCGTGATGAAGCAGTATTCCACTCTCTCCTTTTTTCAGGGTGTGGCTTACTCGTGTGCAGTTGTTCAATTGAGGTAAAGTGATGCTGCTTTTAGTTTCTCCACCTGCCATGTCTCATTCACCCAACCTTTTTTCTGGTGCTGAAAAAGTAAATTAAAACCTTATAAAACTGTGAGCGGATTTAACTATTTCAGGCTCAGGATGAAATGTGCTTGCATAAATTAAAACAGCATGCACGGTGCTCTTCTCTAGTTTTCACCACAACACAACCTTATGGGGGGGGGGGGCTGACTGAAAGAGTGATTGATAATTTCTAGGCTTGATCATCTTAACCATTCTTAACCATCAAGAAATCTAGCTCTCCTCCCCTCCCCTCTCCAAACCAATCTCTACCCTGCGAAATTCCTTCACCTCTTTTCCATGATGAACATAGCCACTTGAGCACTTCTTTTATTTCTCTTATGTTCCTCCTCACTTTATTTCTCTTATGTTCCTCCTGCACTTTTCTGCAGAAAAAGTGGCTGACTCCATTAGCTTATTTATTGAAGCAATTGTATATTCCTCTGGTTATCCATTAGAGCTAAGCACACTTGGAAATTCACATCATTCAAGTATACTTATCTACGATTAACCCAAGTTTATTCAGGCTTGCCTGAATCCTAAAAAAAGGTATTGCTACTTTAAAGAAACTATTCAATAACGTGAACGCAGCTCATAAAGCAGCAGCATCAGTCTCAATTGTTTTTCAGGTAAGTTTCAGAATACAAAATCTTTGATGTAGGGCATTCTTTGTACAGTACTAAGTATGTACATGGCACCATAATATTAACATTGACTTTTTTATATTCGACATTTCACTTTGCACAAAAAGCAAAATGTCAGGTGAGGGATTCTAGCAGCCTAAAGATAAATGAAAAACTTTTCCATTAAGCATCATCCATAACACATTCTTCATGCTATCAAAATCAGAATTTATGCAAGGTGGTGTCATCTCACAGGGAGCATGATGGCTCAGTGGTTAAATATGCTGAGCTTGTCAGCTGGAAAAATGGCAGCCTAGGTTTGCAACGGATGAGCCCCCATTATGTATCCCAGCTCTGCCCACCTAGCAGTTTGAAAGCATGCAAATGCAAGTAGAGAAATAAGTGCTATTTCAGTGGGAAGCTAACAGCATTCTATGTGCCTCAGCGTATAACCATGCTGGCCTCATGACCATGGAAGTATGTTCCGACAATGCTGGCACCCTCAACTAAGAAACGGAGATGAGCAACAACCCCTAGAGTCTGATATGACTGCCCAGGGAAAAACTTTACTTCTAATGTCATCTCATAAATGTCACCATTATGAACATAAACATCTGTTTAGCAAATCTGACTAGAAGGAAAATCTTTTAAAAGTTAGACTTTGAAAATGTTGACCAAGAGTGTGAGAATGGCTTTGTTTAGGTTAATTCTGTAATTTTTGCAAATTGATGGGTCAAAATAACAAGAAATTATTAAGACTCCTTCTGTCAAGACTCCCTTTAGAGCAAATCATTTACTGTATAATCTTAACATGCAGACTAACAATGCCTTTCAAAAGCATGATGTTTGGTAATATATTAAAGGCATGTTAACATTGAAAAAAGGTTCCATCTTTTAATCTTGCATTCAGTTCAGTTGAATCCCTTAGGATACATGAAGTAGTTCTCAAAAGAATGTCCTTGATTTTAGGCTTTCAACACCAAAAATGCTTCACCGGAAACCTCTAAACTTCATTGGGTGTACAGAAAAAGTTGGCAAGAGAAAAGAAACATTCTTCTTTAATGGGAAGCAACAATACAACAGTTCTTTGAACAGCATCCAACTCCATAGCAGAGATCTTTCCAGGTAAAATTACAGGCATGAAATACTTCTACCAAAGTGGCAAACTAGAGCTTGCTGCCAGTCAGTGCCCAGATATCAGGACCTTCATGAGTGATATGTGAAGCAGAGGAAGAAAAGTTGAGTATAATGATAAGAAAAGAAAAGTATAATGAATATGTTACTGGAAGTAAGTTGATTCATCCAGGGTTCCAAGGTGATTGGTGATCCATCAAGTCAAGCACAATTCAATAGCTTTAGATTGGGTTTTGTTTTTTTTCTAGGCATCTGACAGCCTCACAATTTTCCAGGTCTGGACAAATAACAGAAGAAAAACGCTTATCAAAGGAAGCTGCTTTTTAACTAGGCAGATCATGTGTCTCTTCAACCATTGATAAGATACCTCACAACTTGCAGGTAATGTGTGGCCCTCAATAACCATCACTGTGACCTCTTATAGGAACCGCCACCCTGTTCTTGGCAGCTTGTCAATCACTTGATTGATAGGTTGCCAGGAAGCAGAAGGGCTTGAAATATGGATGCAAAGATAACTATCCTTGCTATTTTTCATAGTGGAAAATTGCATGTTTATTGCTTTAATAGAGGACAAAATATATGAAATATTTCTGAAATGTTCAGAATGAGCAATTGGGAATTTTTGAGCTAGATTTCATTCACCTTATGCAATTGAATTAGGGTTTTTAGTAGAAAATGAACACAATATTGCATACTACACCCTATTTTTATTGGATAGACACCCATATTAAAAAGTAAGCCAAATGACACTAGGTGGAGGAAAGACCTACAATGGAAAAAACAAACACAAGAAGAAAGTAGTCTAATGAAGAATGAGCATGTTCAGTGGCTACTTGGAAAATTAAAAGTGTCAAGGGAATAATAGTCTGACATTTTTAATATAAGGAGAAGCAACACTTTGTTGCATCTTCCACTTTTCTAAACTACAATGCAAACTGATGTTTCCTTGCAGTCTTAATTATCTAATGAAAAGAGGTGCCATTTGATTCTGCTGAAGGCAGACAGACTCTTGCCAGTCCCTGTTTTCTGTGGATATCATGACTATATTCTTTTTGCTTGCCTGAGATTTGTCTTGGCAGATATGGCTCTAGTTCTTCTTCTGGCCTGAACTACACCTGCATCTTTTCACCCAAGAATAACTGCATTGCTAACACAAATGACAAGGACAAAATGATTTCCTTTTTCGGTCATTACATACAGTGGTCTTCCCTATAGAGTACTCAGCAAGAGATGCTACAATGCTGTGTTCATACTATGCATGAATCCAACATCCTGTCAGTAACAGTAGCGAAGGGCATATTGAATGATCTTTCTGCCATTACATCCATTTAATGCAGAATCTTTGTCCTTTCACAACACTGGGCAGGCAGATGCATCCAGGAAGTCTCCCAGTGAGGCATAAAGGCAATGGTCACTCTTACTATTTTGCAGGAGGGAAAGCAGAGAAAGGACAAGTGGAGGAAAGCAGACGAAAGAATAACCATTACACACAATCTGTCTTTTTATATCCTCATATAAACATTCATATTTTGTAGTTCAGATGATTTTTTTTTTAAAAAATAGCCCAATTCTTACCTGTTTCAGATGAAAAAGGCTTGGGAGAAAAGAGGAAGAAAGCATAGGTTTTCCATAGACTTATTATGTCTGGGCTGCAAGAATCTAGATGACCACCAGACAGCAGTGAGGTGGTACACTCTGCTACCCTCTAGTGGTTGTCCAGATTGTGTAAACCAGATATGGTAAATCTAATGAACAATTAATAGAGAACAAAATAAGCAAGCAAACATACTTTCCCATTTTGGTGAAAGTCACAACATTTTGCTTAAACTGAAGAGATAGTTTCAAAATTTACCTCTACACAAATTATAAACTTGAGAAAATAGCATACACAACTGTTATGCAAATACAAATCACCATTTTTTGAAGAGATAGTCTTTTTTTCTTTCTTTTCTTTTCGTTTAGTGATCTGAAAATGGTTACCCTAGTTGCAAATTGGGAGGAAGATTTTCTCAATTGAATGAAAGAGAAAGCCTTCTTGGAAAATGAAGGTTAGTTGGCCGCAGGCCAGTTGGAATGAACTTAAATATGCCAGGATCCCTTTGATCTTTCTGTGTGTGTGTGTGTGTGTGTGTGTGTGTGTGTGTGTGTGT
>JAOYMU010000274.1:60150771-60162021 GCA_025802295.1 Psammodynastes pulverulentus
AGAAAGAAAGAAAGAAAGAAAGAAAGAAAGAAAGAAAGAGGGAGGGAGGGAGGGAGGGAGGGAGGGAGGGAAGGAATTCTTGCTTTTAAATTGTCTTTTATTAAAAATACTGATCCACAATGGTATCATAACTGCTATATAGAGATATCCTTGGGAGGACAGCTCCCAGTTGCACTCCAGTATCATAATCATAAATAACCAAAATACAATATTTTGTGCTGAGACAGGGATGACCATAGGTTATATTAAAAAAAAGTCAAGTTGGCAGCCATGACAGTGTTACCAATTGCACTTTCATAGCTAACATCTTGACTACTTTGACCATCACCTAGGGACACCACTGAAAAAGAAGATATTTTAGGTATCTAAAATATTTAAATCACTGCACCATATTTTCTATTCCCAGATTCTTCATTTTGGATACTTTGTCTCAAAAAATAAAATGGTCATTTTCATTATTTTGGATGACTTAATCAGCTTCTCTCTCACTAGAAACAGCAGCAGCAGCTTTTTCACTGGAGAAATAAGGTTCTCCTTGTTTTTGGCAGCTTTCTAAGAGAACCAGGGTAGTTTCTACAACTTTGCCTTAAGCTACTTCTGCTTCAAAAAGCTAATGATATTTCCTACCTACTATTTGTCTTCGGACACATAAATATTCCAATATACTGATTCTAAATTGGTTTTATGAGGCTTATCTTCACAATTGTTTTTATAAAAAATTAATTACACTTTTCTTTAACTACCTGTCTCATCTGTCTCATTTCTTCCCAGTTATTTTCTGTTTTCCAGTTACTGATTTTGGGGATAATTTGCTTATTGGCAATCTCAAGTAGTGTTTAATGTTTGTACGGTTACTGGGGGGGGAGTGGCGAGAAGTGCACTTGTATGATTGCTGTTTGTACATGCTATGGTCTAAGATTAAAATAAAGTTATATGTCACCGATAGAAGAAAATATTTGTAGCTTAGGGTTGAAATGAGGATCCTTGGTGTTCTCTAAGGTTGGTTGATTTGTTGCAGACATTTCATTACCAAACTAGGTAACATCATCACTGCTACTAGGGAGTGAGGTTTGCTCTCTTTTCATATTCTAGTGCAGTCAAACTCGTGGCATCATGTTGCTGTCACGTGATGTATTATGACTTTTTCCCCCTTTGCTAAACCAGGGGGGCAGCGCATGAAGAATCCGGCCCATGGCCCACCAGTTTGACACCCCTGTTCTAGTGGCTTGGCTTGTCAGTGTTGGTGAAGTTGTCTTGGTGGTTCCTTGATTAGGCTGTTGTTTACTTTTAGTTTGTTTGGCAGTTCCTTGATTGTTTGTTCTTTGATTGTTAGTTTAATGTTAATCTTGGTGTTAATTTGAGTGTTGGTTGCTGGTGATGAGGTGTTTGGTCTTTTTGTTTTCTTTTGGCCTTTTTGATTGTATCTTTTCATTTGTATGTAGATGTTGTTTATGTCCAGGGCTTTTCTTCGGCACCGAAAGGTGCCGGAACGCTCCCCCCGTCGCGCGCTAAAAAAACCCGGAAGTGATAGCGCAGGTGCCGGAACGCCGTTCCGCTGAGCTCCGGCTCAAAAAAAGCCCTGTTTATGTCTATGTGCCTGTTGATGGCTGAGTTGTCTGAGTGCCAGAAATTCTCTAGCATTTTGGGACTGGAATTGATCTAGCATACTCACAGTTTCCCAGTTGTCCATGTGTTGTGGAAATTAAGGAGTTTTCATCATTTCTTCTAACTGCTAGTTGGTGTCCATGGATATGATCTGCTAGACTTGTGCCTGTTTGTCCTACCTAGTTAAAGTTAAATACATACATACATTTTACAGGCAAGAGAGCCAGTTTAGTATAATGGTTAAGGCATAATTTAGAAACGGGGAGATTGTGAGTTCTAGTCTGACTGAGATACAAAGCAGCTGGGTGATTTTGGGTCAGTCACTCTCTCTCACCCTATGAAACAGGCAATGGCAAATTATTTCCAAAAAGGTTGCCAAGAAACTGTAGGAATAGGTGCAGGCAGTAGGCCGGACTCAACATTGACTCAGTCTTCTATGCATAAACCAAGATCTTAAAAATCTCAACAGTGACTTTACTCCAAGATAATTCCAAGTGAAGAATCTTCTTAGTAATGGAATATGGAGCACCCTTTCTAGAGAAGTTCAATTGGACAAGATCATGAACTTCAGGTACAGCAGTAGGAAAAAGTAAATTCCCTATTATGACTTATTAGAGGACTTATTAGAGAAAAACCTGAAAACGAACATGTCAGCATAACAATGACTTTATGTAAAACAACAAAATAGTAAAATGGTCAAATGTCTGGAGCAACTCTTGTTTAAAAAAAAGTCAGAATTTTTAATTTAGAAAAAAAAGTAACAGTAGATATGATAAAAATGGATGAAATTGTGTATTCTCCAGGGATAGTAGATTAACCCCATGTTAGTTGGGAAATTCAGGGAGCTGAGATTGTATAACACTGATCCAATACTTCTTAATTGTGAGAGATTTGGATCAAATAAAAGGTGTTAGATAAAAACTTTTTTGCTTCTTTTTTTATGGCAGAGTTAGCTATACTCACTATCGGGGGATAACCACTAATGTGGAAAAATTAAAAACAGATTCCTGAAGGGAAAAGGCTGTCATTGGCTGCTAGTCCTATACTTGTTAATGCCAGTTGACTTTTCCTCTCTGAAAACATTGTACCTTTTGAATCACTTTTTCCCATTCTTTTCCTGTGAGAAAGAATGAGAACGAAAGAACCTTTTGGTTTGTGTGCTTTTCCAAATACAAATGGATAGATTTTCATAGCATTTGAGCTTGTTGACATTTTATTCATTATTGATTAAGGCTGTACAGTGCTTTTGAATTCATTCAGAGCATATGCTTTGGAATTATTGCCAGTATCATGAGGAAATAGGTGCAATTCCTTTAATGAGTCTGAAACAGGAGATTCTTTCACCCTCCTATCCTGGACAAAACACTCCTTTCCAAGTGAATCCAAAATATCACCCTGTGCTATTTGGTAACCTAATTTAGCTCAATATTTGGATTTTCAACATAAACCATGTCATATCATAAAATGAATTACAAAAGTCATATCTCCAAGGCTAGTGCTACAATTGAGAAAGTGCTAGATATTGTCATTACACTTTAAGAAGATAGGGGCAGAGGGAAAAGAAATCATCAGGGTGTCTTCAGGTGTGAAAGAGAATATGTGTTTGGATTTTTTTAATAACCTGTTTCCAAACACTCTTGAGCTTTTAAATATCAACTTTAACATAGTTCAGAAATACATTAGACATCTAAATAGTTATGATAGTTGTTGGAGGACCTTGATGGGCAGCTTTGGACAGGCGTCCGGTTGCCTGAAGCTTGTTTATCTTAAGCTTGTTTTCCAAATACTCTTCAAAGGGAGACTTATGTAGATGCCCAAACAGAAAGTTTGTGGACCGGAAAATGTTGGGTGAAATCATTGTTGTGTCCTCCAAACTGCATTACTGGAGCATCAAAGCGAGTTGAGAAAAGATTACCATTGCCACAATCTGTGTGAAAATCAACACCACAGATCAAGTAATTGTTCAAAACTGCAAATCTAATACCTTATGGTGGGTTAAATCCAATTTATGGGCCTTCCAGTCTACTTTCCATTATTGCCTTAACTAAATTGATTTTTAGTTAATCTGCCTTCCTTCTTTAGCCCATTGCTGCCTCCTTACAATCATTCTATGATTCCTCTGCCTGACTCAAATTGGAAGAAAAAGACAAATATAAAAAAAGTATAATGAAGTTACTGGATAAGTATTTCTGGAACCTAGTCTACAAATCATCCTTACTGGGGGTGGGCAGGGACTTTCATAATGTAGTCTATGAAAGCAAAGAATTAACAAAGAATGTAATGGTCCAAAGAGAGATCAAAATTCCACAAAGATCAGTACCTCCTAGCTAGGATGCGCTCAGCCAGTGGTTCCCATCCATTGTATGCTTCCTTCTGTGAACATTTTGTAATGAACATTTTCTATGGCTCATCCCAAGAAATAGTCTCAGGTCTACCTCAAATGAATTAAGACAATTAAGACAAGTAGAAAAAAACCTTCACACATGTTATTAATATTTTTATTAATAAGATGGACCCATGGTCAATTACTACAGTAGAAAGAATATACCTTAATGGTCTTCTTAGATGATCCCCAATTCTACAATTTTGTCCGTTGCAGAAAATGATGAATATATATGTCTAAATTGTAAAAAGTATCAGAGAGGAGGCTTAAAAGCTGAGTGACCACAGTAAAACATGAAAATAGCCAACATTGCCTAACAATAAAGGAATTTTAAAGATGATGGCCATTTGTGTGTGTGTTCAGAGTCCTCCTCCAGCACTTTTTGGGGGGGTAGTGTCTTGGTTTGGTTTGGTTTTGCTTTGTTCTTAGCTATTGACTATTTTCATTTCCACTTATTATAATCTGTACTGAAATTATATAAAGTATATAAATTAGATTGCCTAGACAATGGGAGAGTGTCTTAACTTTTACAGCAAGTGTCAATTGACCTTAAAGTTATATAAAGTTTGGCAGATATTCATATGATAGTGAAAACAGTTTTGGTGGCAAAGAAGCTCACAGATGGGAGCTACTGACAGTTCACAGACAGAAGCTACTGATCAAGTGAGTGGTATTGGTAATGCACTTCTAAAATTAAGTATTCATAATGCAGGCATGGGCTACAATGAAAAATAAGATATATTATGTTAGAAAGCATTTATTGTCTCCTGTATCTCATTTTATGCTTAAACCCGTAAACGGATTTCTTTCTAATGACATAGCTGTGTTATTATCCAAGTGTGCATTGTACTGCTGAAGATGAAAGCAGCACATTTGAAAATCCAATTACAAATTCTTTCAATCAAAAAAAAAAGCCCTGTGAAAGCATTTGAATATTCCTTCAACTCAAAGAGTTCAAAATTACAGGTAAATGTAAGTTTAATGTGTTTTTTTATTTATACATTTATTTGATCACTACACTTGAAAACAACTTATAATCCTGACAGCTATCTGTTTAACTGTTTCTTACATTTTTAATCCATTTTTCAAGACATTTTATTTGTTTCGATTAAGAAAAAGGAAGATTAGTTTTGCCCACTGTCTTACAATATAAAAAGAGAAGTGTTGAAGGGATGTTGCTAGATGTTGGTTCTTAGCAAAAGCTACCAAATCTGAGCCGTTATAGTTATCTGAGATCACTGCTGCCTTATGTGCCCTCATGGAATTCTTTCTCTCTTGTAAAGTTAAGCCGTTTAATTTTTGCAATAATATTAGATGATCGTTTCCTGGGACTTCTTTTGCAGCTATACAATGGTGGAAATGCCTGCTTTGTTCACCCTGCATTCACTCTTAAATTCTCCCCGTCCTTTGCTCTAAAGAGGAGCTAGTTTGCTTCCTTCTTTCCTTCTTACTATGGGGCAAAACACCCATTTCATTCCCCTTGGAATATGGCATTTCTCCTAATGGCTGGTGGAAGGTGCACTGTCCAAAGCAAGGGAGGGACATTATCAGTTACAGGGGAAAGGCTTCTGTCTCTCCTGATAACATGAACTAACTTTCTCAAATCAAAAAGATCTCACATTTAACATTGACAAAGGAAGATAAACAGCCTAAAATATCAAGAACATTTTAGCTATGGTAATCATGTATATTTGCTAACAATGTTTGGGGGAATCATTGCTGCATTGACAACTTCCAGAATATAATCGGTTCCAGAAAACTCAAAAGATAAATATTTCTATATTGCAGTTAATAGCCAGTGCAAAGACTTATCAAAATACTTTACCCACAGATGTGGCTGCCTAACACATCTGTACCTGAGTTACTGATCTGGAATTTCTCCTTCTAATCTGATAGAATATCCCAAAGCTCTCTAATAGATAAGAGTTTCAAGCAAACCTCTCAACATATCCCAAAGGTACTTTTTCAAGAGGCAACTGGACTTTTTGGTGATATGGTTGGTGAATGTTTCCAATTCCTGTGTTTTGACCTTGACCCAAGTATCATCCACATACCTATATCAGTGAGTGGGTGGAATTCCTGTGAAGGAGTTTGGGGCTTTGGTTTCCACCTCTTCCATATAGAGATTGGCCCCAATGGGGGACACAGCTGAACCAATGGCGCAGCCATGTTTTGTCTATAAAAACTTTTATTGTATTAAAAATAGGTAATGGTCGTGCAGAGGTCCAACATGGCACATATGTGGCCAGAAAGTCCAGTTGCCTCTTGAAAAAGCACCTTTGGGATAACCATGACCTGGATGACTGATAATCTCCATAGACACTCTCAAACATATCATTAGTTATATAGCCCAATTTAGACTATGGGATTTAGGCCTTGGACGATCACCATCTACCCGTTTTAACTGGACTTTGTACTATGTTAAGATTTTTCTAGAGCATTTCTGCACTCAGCCTTGGCTTTGCTTCAAGATCAGCCCTGCACTCTTTTATATTCCTGCTTTTTTTTTTTTTTTTTTGCTAAGCTGATCCATTTCTGGCTTCACTGATGTATGCTTGAAATCAGTGCAAAGCTAGTTTGTTTTTGAGATTCCACAACTTTATAAAGCTTATGAGCAGGGCATTTCCCCATCTGAAGAAGCTCTTGTTTTGCCTCCATCTTGTGGCTCTTGGAGTGAAGCAGTGCTGGCAGATACTTTGGTGAGAAAGAAACACGGGAGGGGTGTCCTTTCAGTCTGTTGATAGATCCCCATCCTTCCTTGGAAAAGTCCTAAGATAGGATGAATACATTGCTTTAAATGTAGCAAAAACATAAAATGTTGATGCATAAACAAGTTGAGAGAGCATCTTTGCAAGTATATAATCTTTACCCCCACAAATCCCAAGAGCAACTTTTTTCTGATGGAAATAAGAATATGACTTTGGTACATGAGGAGAAAATGAGTTTCAGAAATTAGATGGAAGCACAAATTTTCATCAATCTTGCTAGCCAAAGCCACCCTCCTCTCTCCACAAATACAGTAGAACCTCTGGTCACAAATGGTTCTGACCACAACCAAATCGGGTTCTGACCAAAAAATTGACAAAAAAAAAAATTTTCACGGCCAATTTCCCCTTCCACACCATTTTTTTTATAAGCACCAAAATTCCAAAATTAGGTTCGGGTCACGACCAAATCGGATTGTGACCAGTTATGGAATGAATTATGGTTGTGACCAGAGGTTCTACTGTATCTGTTTTCCTAAATTATGTTCACTGCAACAGGGATATATTATTTACACATTGCTTATAGTAAGGATAGGATAGTTATCATTATACCTTTGTAAACTATCAGAAGCCCTCAAAAAACATTATCATAGTGTTCTTTCCTATAAATATAACATGCTTACAAGAACTTTTACATGTAATGATTTGTCTTAGTTTTGCTTTCTACCTTCAATCCAGATTTTGTTAATTTTACCCTAATTTAGGCCCAGAGTGAGATACTTGTCCTTCAGATGCTTCCAAACTATAGAAAGGAAGTAAAGTTTAAGGAGTTATGATTGTACTGAACTAAGAGGAAAATCTCAGCTTACTACATTGTCAATTTGTATAATGGGGGAAACTTACTTTGACAGTTTACTCTGTGCTTGTGGGGCAACTTTTAATTCAGCTCATCACCAGTTTTAGGCTGTTTCAGAGAGAAGGAGAAGACAAAGTCTTTTAAAATTAGTAAAGATTGCATGAAAAGATTAAGTACATTAAAAATTAAGGACATTACTTAAAGAAAACTGGGACAGCCAGTTGGGACACCTAATTGTTAAGAGTTTTTGTTTGGGTAAATGTGTGGATGAAATCCTAGAGTAGCCCCACGGTGAGATAGGCGGCAAATAAATTTAACAAGTAAATGAAATAAATGAATGCAAGATTTACTTATATATGCTGGAGATGTTAGAAAAATAAAAGATCTCACATTCTCAGTGTCTTGACCTTCGTGGAGTGGTGAAACTTTGAGTAAGGAAATATTTTGCTCATGGAGAATCTGCACAAGATTTCTTCTATAATTGTTCAAAATCATAGTGTAGGCTCCGAAGTAATGACATTTTTCTTCACAATATTTGGAAAATAGGGAGCCTTTTTCTGAAGAGAGCTTCTATTTGAGGGGAATGGAATGTTCTAAGCCAGTGGTTCTCAATCTATGGTCCGTGGACCTTTGTGGGGGAGGGAGTGCGATATCATCATAGGTGGTCCATGAAGGCTTTAAAAAATGTTATAATTTAAATCTTGAATTAATCCTTGGGGAGTCCATAGCCATGATCCATGGCCACAAAAGATATTCAAAGGGGATCTGTACTGAAGAAAATATTGAGAAGTACTGTTCTAAGCAACCCTGGAACATCCCTGCTAGTAGATGGTGTCTGGGGAAAGGGCACAGTAGGAGACAGGCAGAGAAACATAATGGGCTACCTTGGGAAATGGAAGACATTTTACATCCTCAACAGGCTTTATTTTCCAGAACACCCTTTGACAATAGCAACACTATGAAACACAAAGGAAATTGCAAATCCATTTTAACTTCACTGGGAAAAAAACCCTCATTGGGAGGGGATGTTTATTTTAATCCCTATCGGGCTTAAGATTTTTCATATACTCATTCACCTGTTTTTAATAGTAGAGAATGCCTGAATGTTGAAGAGCAAAAAGCAAAAACGACTGAACCATGAAAAAATATGTACAGAGACAAATATTGATTGAGGGGCCTAGATTCATTTCCATTCAGTTTTCCTTTCTGCTGTGGTTATATATAATTTCATGCTTTTGAACATTGATATTTAGACTGGCATTCCTTTTTTGTGAAGGTCTCTTTTTTCCTTTAAGAGGAAATTGAATTGATCCTTTTCTTAAAAAAAATAGTTGATTTTAGATTTTTTTTAAAGTAGATGTTTGTCCCAGCCACCTACATTTCTATGCAGAGAAATACTGTATGGTTTAAGATATTGTTGTCATTTTCTTTTCGTTATTTTCCCACACAATATTCTGATGAACGTCTTCAAGAATAGGATGGAACCCAAGGATGGCATCGTTTTCTATGGTATGATTAACTTAAGGATAATGTTGAGCTGAAGAATCATTATATTAGAAATGCAATATTTAGAATATGGAATATTCTAAATAAAGCTGTGCCCAAAAATGCCCTTATGGATCTCAGCACAATAAAAAAAATTATAGGAAAGTAACAGCAGGTAAAGAGAAATGGCTAATTTACTGAGAGTTGTTAAAACAGGAGCATGGAGAATATAAAATAAAACCAAAAGAGCAATGGAGTGCAGATGGATTTAGTTTTTAATGTTTTTTATATGTAGTTGACACAAAGATTTAAAGTAGATATGAAAACACCTGGAATTGAGTAGCAAAAAAGAGAACTACAGTGTACACAAATGATGAACATGCAATTGCTAAACTGTATAAACTTTTATTGAAATTTGAAATTGAAGAACAGGTGAAGACTGTGTCTATGAACTTGGACAGAATACACTGAAAGAACAGTTGGAAAATATGTAGTTAAAAGGACTAAAATGCATATTGTTATAACCTAAAAAGTTTTTTTATAAAATGATGTATCATTGCTATATGACTCCAGAAAAACTGTCTATAAAAGTACTTCAAATTTAATGTTGGAAATGTGGACAATACGAAGAGTCATTATGCTTGATGAACTTGTTAAAAAGTCAGCAAATGTTGAGTTCAAATACAGTACATGTACTTATATAAAGAATTTTAAAATCTAAAGTTTAAACCATAACTGTTTTAACTAGACAACTAGAAAAAACATGGAAAATTATGTTTATATATTATCACTGGTGTGAGACAACTACATACACAAAAATGAAAAGACTCTGAAATACTGCATCAAAGGAATGGTTGGTAAAGATGACAAAAGTAGAAGAGATGGTGAAATTAACTTGTTTGATTACAGAAAGATCAATCATTGCATTTATCAGGGTCTGGAAATACCTTATGGACTTTTTCTCAAGAAGGAGAAAAATAAATTTGTGATGTATGGGTTTAAGGATTAAAAAGTGTAGTTTATGGAAAGAAGGAAATTATGATACAACCTTAGTGAGAGGGAGTAAATTATATATGCATTCAAAACCACTGTCAAATTGGAACTTATTTACCATTCTTCATAATTTTTATTTTGTTTCTTTTCTAATATTTGTATTGTTTTATTTTGTTAAAAATTACTTCAGTAAAAATGATATTTAAAAAAAAGAATAGGATGGAATCCAAGAACCTGTTTCTCAAGCATCCTAATACTCGCATAAATGTATCTTTTCTCCAAAGATAAATGGGGGCAAATTACAAAAATGACAATTGTAGCATAGAGGTCTAATATTTAGAGGTTCGTTATTCCCAAGATTTTTCCAAGGATACTCCCAAACCCTCAAAATGTGATTTCCTATCAGCATCTATACCGTCAGCAAATTTGAAGGATGCTTTAGTTTAGTTCATGTAAGAAAATTCAGACTATAGAAATATGTATCTCATTCACCCTAGTAACAAGATTTACCACCCACTTTTTCACATCTGAATTAAATTGAAAGAACATTTCACTTTAATTTCACAGCCACCACTAGCCCTTTGTTAAAAAGTATATTTAATTGTGTGCAGGTAAGTGATTTTTGCCTTTAGGCCAACTTGACTGCGTTTCTCTTTTAGTTCCCCCCTCTGTCTTCCTCCTTTTCTTTCTGGTCTTCCTCCCCCTTCTTCTTCTTTATTACTTGCCAACATTTGCAAATTTTGTCATGGCTGAGACAGAATAGGAGAGTTGGAAGGGGCCTTGGAGGTCTTCTACCCCAACCCCCTGCTTAAACAGGAGACCCTATATCTTTTCAGACAAATTCCTGCCCAATCTCTTTTTAAAAGCCTCCAGTGATGGAGCATCCACAACTTCTGAAGGCAAGCCACTAGTTTATTGTTCTCACTGTCAGGAAATTTCTCCTTAGTTCTAGGTTGCTTCTCTTTCCATCCATTACTTCTTGTCCTGCCTTAAGATGTTTTGGAAACTAAGTTGACACACATACACTCTTCTCTGTGGCAGCCCCTCAAATATTGGAATACTGCTATCATATCACCTCTAGTTCTTCTTTTCACTCGACTAGACGTACCCAATTACTACAACTGTTCATCATATATTTTAGCCTTCTAATCATCTTTGTTGCTTTTCTCTGCACTCTTTCCCAAGTCTCAATATCTTTTTTATATTGTGGTGACCCAGAGGCG
>JAOYMU010000274.1:60190409-60211477 GCA_025802295.1 Psammodynastes pulverulentus
AGGGGGAGCGAACGAAGCCGACTGGTTCGGAGAGTATAACTTTCGTGGGTATCAGTGGAAAGTGGGGGGGGGGAGAGACAGCGACCCGCGTTTGCTGATCTTTGTTATGAAAGTTTGGCGGATTCAGAGAAGTCTTAGCTTGTGTTCAGCCTGTGGGGTTGGGGGTAGAGTTGGTGTAAGGCTCGTGCGCCGTGGAGGGGGGGGGGCTTTTCCAAATGGAATCCTTTCCTTGTCTGCCGAAGAATGAGTGGATTCAATATAGGTTACTCCCCGTAGCGGGAACGTAGGGTGGCGAGCCCATTTTTGGATTGTCTTTTTCTAAAGGCGCGATACGCCTGGTTGAAATCGAATCCACTAATTCTTACTGGAAGGAAGTGGTCCTCTTTTGCTCGGTGGTGATGATGCGGCACTCTGCACATGCTCGGGAGACCCTTCCAATTATGATTTCGCGGCTCTGGGCTAGGTCTGCCTAGATAGCGGGACTGAGAAGGAGATCCCAGCTGGCTTTCGTCGTAAAGAAGCTGATTGGGCTGAAGTTATTCAGGGATTGCCCCGCCGAAGAAGAGCGCGGTATAGCTGATGGGTTTGCCGCAATGTAAAGCCGCGAAAGAAAGGTAACGGGGGTCCCGGTTGTTACCCACAGTGGTAACTGAACCCCACCTGGTTTTGAGCTAACAGGAATTTGTTTTGCTTGCAAGCTGCTCTGTGATATTACTGCCCATTACTCCTCCCTTATGTAAGGCGTGCAAAAGGCGAACGCCTCAAAACTTCCACGTGGAGCTGAAGCCGGGGCGGCAGGGTGGGAAAAGGATGGGAGGCAAAGAGGTCCAAGAGTCCTGGCCGGGCAGATCTTTAAAAGCAATTGCGACGGTTTCGTCCGAGAGATCACCGGGTACTTCACGTTCAGCACCATCCTTTGTATTTGCACGGGGCATTTTAGCCGGGCAGGCTTCAGAAGCCCCGTCAGCCCTGAAATAAACAGTGGGGAAGGAAGGCGGCGTCTCCAAGGTCTTATCTTGGTCCTCTTACTCAGCAGGACACCCGCTGGCTTCGTTTGGAGTTTTCTGTCACGTAAATAAATTCAGGACCTCAACTCTCCTCCCCCACCCCCACCCATACACATCCGCGTCATCTGAAAGCCTGAGATGAGAAATGGATAGGAATACCCCCTTTCGTAATTTAATGCCCGCGGACTAATTGCGGAGTGCAATCCGAACTGAAGCCTTTACATTGAGAACTTGAGTTAGTAATTTCTGGGCAGTTAAGACGAATGACGGCTGGAAAACTCTTGGTGCACCTGGCCTGATAAGATAGGCGTTTCTCTTACTATTCTGTATCTGCCAGCCAGATCGCCTCCCTCTGACATCTTGCAGAGCACCTGCCTAAACCGCTGAGCCTTTTCCCGTATTGCCTCCAGGCTTCAACTCTTCGGGGTGGGGGGTAGAAAAGACACTTAGAGATATCTGATTTTGTTTCTTTAAAGGAGAAAGGAGTAAATAGAAAGATGCGCGCGCAGAGAGATCCTGCAGACGTACCCACGTTTTCCTGCCTCTTCCTAAGGTGTAGAGTTTGTTGGGTGTTGGATCGTTTTCGCCTTTCTTTAATATCACTGATTCCTTTTGGATTTTATTTTTATTTATTTCTTTATTTGTCGCATATAGGCGAATTCTTGTGCTGGTGGGGGGAGTTCATTGGTCTCTCTAGAACTCTTGTTTCTTGTATTACTTGCGATTTGGTATTTAGCGAATGCTGCCCGCGAATGCGCGCCGCCACACTTTCCTCGGGCTAGCCGGGTGGGTGAGATCATTTTTTTCGGAGCTCTGTCTTACGGGACGCTATCGCTTGTCACTGTACCTGCCTCCTCTAAAGGTTGAGGTGAAGGCGATATGGACTACGACTCGGGGAAGAAACCTAATAGCTGGGAAGGTGGGTTTTTTTTTATGGAAGCCGGATGGAGAAAATAAGGGAGCGCTTCAAACGCATCAGACTACAGCGCCCATCGTCCCCAGCGGCAGTGTTGGGTATAATGATGAGACTGGTCCCCAGATCTGAAAGACTAGACTGGAGAAGGTGACAAATTTGGGGGAGGGGACGCTTTACAAGGATTGGCATTCTTTACCCCACAGTAGGACTCGTTTCTGAATTCTTAGCGCAGACCACCGTTCTTTCTCTGGATAAGAGGAGGCTAACTTCCCATCAGTAGACACCGGAATATGTCCCGTCTCTGCTCTCTAAAACTTCAAAAATCGGCCTCCGGCGACTTGACACCCAAGTCAATGTGGTTCAGAATTGAAGGTGCTACGCTGCACGCAGAAGCGGGATCGATTTTTAAATCAACCCCAGCGCCAATCGGTCCGCCTGCGTTCAAGCAACAGGGACAGAAGAAAGTCGTTTTCGGCCAAGACTTCGGAGGGAACCCTCTCCTTCCGAAATCGGCGGCAAAGATTCCCCTCCCAGACTCTGGAGCAGCGCCTAAAACGAAGAACTCTTTCGGGGTTGAGGAGGGAAGGAGGCCTCCCTTTAAGGCGAACTGGGATATGCGGCGAAGTCCCAGGACAGGAAGGCGGTGGGACGGGACGAGTACCTAAATCGGGGGTTGAAAATCCTCGTGAAGCTCTTCCCCCACCTCCAAGGTCTCTTGACCGCCCTTCCTCCCTTCTTCCCCTAAGTGTGGCGTCAAAGGTTGGGCTACTTTGGCGATCAGAGAAGCTGCACCAGGTGGCCCCTAGTGAACGGAGCGCCTGCGTGTTGCACTCCTCAAACCCAACTAAGACTGGGCTTGGTTTAAAAATCCTTCCGCGTGCCGGGGGAGATTTCCTCCTCGTCGCAACTGGGCTCAGGTTCGTGGATTCGAAGCAGCCTCCACTTCAACCGGCCTCTCCCGAGACTTAAGGTTCTTCGGAGTTAAACTGGTTGGAAGGATTGCTTCAGGCGCCTCGCGAGGGCCTCCCCTGCTGTTTTCCAGGGTAGTTTAATTGGCGGTCCCGCTAACTCCAGTTTCCTTCAGTCGAGTTCATAGAAAAGAACCGGAACGATCGCGCTTCGCTTTTCGCTTTAAGGAAAGTTGCCATCCGTTTCGAGCGCTCAGAGGTTGCTTTTGGGAAGTGGGGACCTTTGAGCGCCTGGAAAAAGGGAATAAAGAGAACCCCTTCTATTCTCATCTAGATTCTTACTTACTTACTGAGAAGCAAGCCTCTGGCGATCCTTAACCCAAATCAAATAATACTGCTCGTTGGCTAGATAAGATGATCTGACGCAACCGACCGGGGTTGAGCTGCTACGCGCCAAGAGCCCGGCAAACCGCTTGAAATGATTCAGGAATCGCCAATGCCGGCTCCGCGGCGCCTAAAAAAGTGAAAGCTTCCCTTGGAGGGAACGCGACTTGCCTCCTCTCCCAGAGGAATGCTACTCTGTGTCAACGCCAGTGCCAACCGACTAAACCCTAGCTCTCTCTGGATCAGCCCGTGCTTTGGGTTCCCGCCCCTCCCGCGCCCTCCCCCTCTTCCCTCGAGTTTCTTGTCCGACGCAATCTGGAAAGTTGCCCTTGCGCCTTGCGAAGGACGCAGGCTCCACTGCCTTCCTTTTCGGACTGCAGTGTTTGGAAAGGCTCCTCCACTTTCCTACGATATGAAAATGAAGTACATCAAGACCGGCTCACTTGGGGAGGAGGAACTAAGACCTTCCAGGGATCGAAACCTTATTCTTAAGGTCCTAAGATCCCCTCACCTCCGTTACGCATTCTGGAGAAATCTGTTCAGCTACTCATTAGATGTATTTATTCTCCAGCTGGGGAAGAAACCGGGAGGGATAGATAGAAGAAATGGATCCAAGGCAGCTTCGCTTCCCCTCCGTTTGAAACTCACCTTCAATTGCTTCCCCTCGAATGGGACTTTGGAAAAACGCGGAGAACATAGTGGCTACTTGGAAGTCAGCTTCTTTAGTGGCCTCCTAAATTGCGGGAAATTAATGAACTGGCTTATGGACGAAATTAAGAGTACCGGTTCTTCTCCAGGTAAAGGTCATCCTGCAAGGATCTATTTTCCAGAGGCGCGCTTGGGATCGGGGCCGTCTTATTTTTGAAGGAGCCGTTATTGCGAAAACCCAACCTTCCTACAGCCAAGCTTTTGCCTCGGTAAATTACAGCAATTACGCAGCAGATAGGATTATATGAGGGGTACTGCGGTCTCCAGATAGTCATCCATCACCCTCAATCGAGCTGTCAGAGCGGGCAGATTCGTCCCTGGGAGGCACCGAGTCCTCCAGCTGGGGAGAAGAAGGGAACATCGTCATTAATTAGAGTGTGACCCTGGGGCTATTCACATGTCTGAACCCAGGCAAGCTCTCTGAGCAAGTCTGCACTTCTGCCCTCCCCTCCCTCCACCCCAGCTGCCCTTCCCACTACAAATACACCAGGAGGCTTGCAAAACTCCTGAGGAGCTGGTTAGTTGCCCATTGCAAGATCTTCAAGCCCAGGGACTCCTCTTTTCAAAGAATTATTTCTTTCTCCTGCCCTTCCTCTCCCAAGCACACACACACCCAATCTGGAGGAGAGGTGGGGTGCCCTGATCTTAGCAAGGAGGCCTAAGCAAAAGGGAGAAAAGTGGAAGGGTAAAGGAGAAATGGTATGCTTTGAAGACCTTCCATCCTTGCAAGAATGTCTCATTCTAACCTCTTAAACTAGAACCAACTCTTCCAATAGGCAGAATGGAGCGGTGGACCGTGAGCTTCAACAAAGGGCAGTGACATAAATTTTACAGGTTTTTTTTCATTTCTGTCAAAAAGAAGAACTTGTTTGTGGGATAACTGCAGCTCCTTTTTGTAGCAACCACCTAGGATTGGGATGAGGAAGGTATGTGTTTGGCACCAAAGTGTCTTAACCTGGGGCTCGCCTAGGTAGGTTGACAAATTCTCTTGGATTTAGAGTCTATGTGCCACTGTTAAATGACATTAGGCTCAATAAAAATGGCATTTAACCCTGCTAAGGTCCCTTAGTAGGCTTCCTGAACAGGCCATTTTATATTCAGCCCTTAAGTTACACTCATCCAAGGGTAAGGAAGTGGTGATGATTCAAGGGCATCTTTGTATATCTGCTCATTTGGAAATAAATGGTCATTTAAATAAAGGATTACTTTAGGATTAATAATAAACGGGATGGGAATAAATGTTGGGGAAGGGGAGGGCAAGCAGTGTCTTGCATCTGTATACATCTATGCTGCTACTCACCTCCAGCAGTTACTGAGATGCCATTACCCCCCCCCCCCCCACACACACACTTTTATCTTGAACACTCTTCCAAAACTTCATGGGTTGACCCAATATGAGTCTCAAACTATCTCTTCTTTTTATCTGGGATGTAAGTCCAGCCAAGCATGTGTTCCTAAGCATGCATGCTCACTAATACAAACATAATCCCCAAATGTTCATGGCGTAGGATTCCAGTCTAAGAATCTCCCGAATGCTTTGAAAATCTAGGGATGGTCTTTTGAACTCCTGCCTGCTGGGTTCTCCTATTGAAGCATTCAGCAATACAGAAATTCCAACTCTATTAAAATTAATTAGCCATTTGGCTGTTGACACCAGTGTAGCCTTTCTGTAGCAATGGTGTTAGTGATTTAACCTAACAGGGAAATCCAGAGGACTTGAGCAATTATTCTCATTAAATGTGAAAATACTGTACAATTAAGCCCTTAAATGTATTTAATATTCAGATTAAAAGGGCCTAGCAAGAGGCTTGAGAACAGTTGTGTACACAAACAGTTGTGGACACAAATTACACACATTAGGCATGTTTTGAGCTTATAGTAGGGTGGCTTTTCTCTTTTAGTATTCACTGTGTGGTTGTAACATCTGATCTAATGCTTCCATCTTTTCCTGCTTCCCACCCCCCAGTTCCACTTTGGCTAAGTTACAGTCTTAGATAGATCAGACAGAAGCATAGCAGGTGTCTCTGTGCAGTATAAGTTTAATAAAATTGGGTTCAATTCCCCACCACTATCATGGACTAAGCATCTGATTGGTTCTAATATAAGCATTGCCAAATTGTTGTTGTTTTTTGGGGGGGGCTCCCTCCCATCCTATGGCTCTGTGTTTGAAGAGTTTTCCATTCTTATTAACATAAAATTGTAAAAGCTTAAATCATCAGGCTTTGTTTGGAAGGGAAATTAATGCTACTTTTGCTTCTTATTAGCCCATTCTGTTTTTTAGAATAGTTAGAATTCTGGAGCTGTGATAAATGTCATCTAGATTTAGATGGGACAGAACTGAACTTTGCAAAACAGAATCAAAATTTGCTGGTCACAGATGATGAACCTTCACTCTGTCAGACAGAGAAAAACATCCTTAATTTTTTTAAATTACTTCTCAGCATCATTTCAAGTTTGTGGAAGATTATAGAAAGAGATGAACCCTAAAACAAGGCAATAAAGTGATTTCCATCCACCTACCAGATTCCAGCTGATAATTTATGCTTGTGATAAATAAATCAAAGGACTTGAAAAGCAATATAAAGAGGAGGAGGCACAATAGCCCTAGAAAACCAGATATCTAAAAGACTCACTTGCAGGTCTTGGATGCTGTCTTCCAATAAGAAATAAAAACTTACCAGTGGCAAGTAAGTATTTCATCAGAGTCTCACTTACACAGAGACCGGCATTGTGTACAAATACTGGTCAGAACAAGTCAGAGCGACTGAAGAGATCAATGCATCAACTCCCAAGTGTCTCCCTCCATCTTGCATCTACTAACAAGCATTGCCTTTTGCCTAGGTCGAGGTCGGGATTGATAACACTGTCCTACCTTGCGGGGGATCAATGTTTGCCTATCAAATCTTTTGACTATTGGGCAAAAATGCCTACCAGTATTTCGACGTATTTGCTAAAAGCTGTGGAACAGTATATCAGACTTGATCAAAGGTAGTAGTTCCGTCCCTCCATAACAGGACACAGAACTCCTCACCACCTGATGTCTTTTCAAACAGTTCCCACTCTCCTAAAACAGCGAGAAGAGAGAGAAAAAGCCTGCTCTGAATGGGAGCGGCGAGATCTATGGCTAATGGGCCCATAGGATCGGAGGCGAGGGAGAGCAGGGGGGTCTTCTTTCGGTGCGCTTGGCTGTCAGCGTCAGAGGTGTTTTCAACTGTTGATTTAAAAGCGTTGCTGGCGCGCGTCCCTTGGCCTCGTTTGTAAGTAGAACTGATGACTACAGGGCGGGGAGGGAGAAGCGGCAGGCAGCTGCTCATTAATTAATTTCTAATTAAAAGTGCTTACCACCCTTCAGTGATCCTGCGCAGGCGCGCCGGGAAATGGGGGGGGGGGTGGAAGAGTCCGAGCGTAACGTAGATTCCTCTTGCTCCGGAGTCTTATTTTGGGGGGAAGGGGGACTCCGGGCGCTTCGCCCTCATGTGGCTCTCTCGAGGTGCCACAGACTTCGGTCCCGTTGAATTTGGGCCTCGTTGCACTGATCCACCGACGAAACGGTGGTCCCTCCAAGAAAGCTAACTCTGAGTTGTCCTGCGCTGTCTTGGGCGCCGTTTCAATCGCAGTTACGCCAAAGGGAACTCACAACCCAAACAAAACAGACGAACCAGGAGCAGGTCCTGTGGGGTCTTTCCAGGCGTTAGATGTTACTGGTCTTGACCTGCGGATGGAGAGACGGGTCATTTTTCGCTCCCCGTCTTCCACTGCCTGTGGATAGGCAAAATATATAGTGTGGGTAAGTGAGGCAGGCATGGCGTTTATATAAGGTGCCACTTGCCCGGCTCCCTAGGCAACTCTTCCTTAAAACTGTTGTTAGCATTTGTGTGCCAGCGGGAGGGGAGGGGAAAATACATCCATGCCACCTTTTTTTTAAAAAATTGCTACGTCCGTAGAAAAATTCAGTGTATTTTTTTATACTTGGTACTCTAGGGCCCCTGGAAGCCCGAGTTATTCACTCATCTGGACCAGAAGCTACAGTACGGCTGCCTCCCAAGTTAACAAACCCAACACTTCTGCTGCTGCTTCCTGAACCTTGAGAGCACTCCTGTTGCCATGTCCTACCCCCAGTTTGGATACCCTTATTCATCTGCACCTCAGGTAAGACCAGCCTTACAGAGACCATACCAAATATTGCACTGGAAATCCCCACCCCCTCCAAAATTTCCCACTAAAGATAACTGTGGAAAAGTTGGTTTTTCTTTCTAGAAGGCAATACTGAAATGAAAGTAAGTCTCACTGAAATCAAAAGCACTTGAATCCAGGACTGCAAGATAGAAATGTGGAAGCTGAAAAAATCATTTTCACCTTGATAATTATGCTTTATGAATGGAATGCCTTTGCAATCCGTGGGTCTTACTTCAGAGTAAGATCATCCATCCAAAATAAAGTTCAGTTTGAAACAATCTATGGGTGGGAGAAAGGACTGTGAACAGTAAGAGACGCAAGGTAAACATTTTGGGAGGGAAACTGCAGTGTAACAGCCCAATCCCATTTTTCTACTCACAATTAAGTCCCACTTAATCTTCCATGAAGCCAAATCCTAACTAAGCGAGTATGTAAACTGCCTTTGATTCTCAAGAAAACAAATCAGAATTCCATTCTGTTCTGCTTCCAGATGGGCAAGAAAGGAAGGCTTGATCAATCCATATGACTGAGCACTTGGGAAAGAAAGGGTTGGATGGATTAAGCAGACCCACAAAAACCCACCAGGCAGCCAATTCCTATTAAGATCCACCAAAATCAGTCTCTGGTGGAATGGCTTTCTATATCTTTAGATTAAGCAATCTATTGCTCAAGGCAGGTGGGTGGATTAAATGTTCCCTGAATCCTGGAATGGCTGTTATAACAATTATTAAATAATTTTCACTGAGGACCTGGGAGCCTATTTCCCAGAACCCTGGAGCTTTTATTTAAGGGGAAAATGTTATATTTTACTGCCAGTATCAGTATAAACAGTTTTCTCTTTGGAAAGAATGAATTAATCCTGTAAAGTATTTTCTCTTTTCAACTAGCTTTCCCTCTGCAAGTGCTTTTTATACTACTACATGGTCCATACACTGGTGAAGCAACTGATATATAAAATATAAAACACTTATTCAAGCCAGATCAATTATTCTTTCACTGGTTTCTTCTAGGGATTGTAGAGAGCAGCTTGGTATATACTCCATGCACACTTTTCTTCACAGCCAGATTAGATTTTGCTCCTAAGAATTAACCCACTGAGCTGGGTAGGACATATTGCTGTATCTGAGCAGATATGCATAGGGTTGCTGTGATCTTTGAAAGTTCAAACTATTGCTGGGGTTGGATTCTGCAGATTACCATTTTCCTATCCCTTTCATTCTTTCAAGAGTGGAATAACACTCTTATTACCTTGAGTGCGATGATGTTAACTCTAAAACCCCAGGATTGGACATGTATATGTACCTATCCTGAGGGCAGGGAAGAGAGAAGTTTATTTATGTATTAACTTTGAGAAATTGCAAATAATTTGCCTTGAAATCAGTGGCGATGTTTGCTCCAGAACTAAGTTCTGTGATTTGGCATCAAAATGTACCTTATATAACTGATTGCTGGGTCAGCCAACCAGCCTCATTGACTCCCAGGTCTCTCCCCTTTTCACCATCCTGTTCCTTCTTCCAGTTCCTGATGACCACCAACTCCTTGTCAACTTGCTGTGAGACCAGTGGTAGGTCGTTGGCGGACTCCGGAACAGCACCCTCCACTCAGACCCCTGTCTACTGTCCAGTATATGAGAGCAGGCTGCTGGCCACAGCCAGGCACGAACTCAATTCAGCAGCTGCTCTGGGAGTCTATGGGAATCCCTACACAAACACTCAAGGCTATGGCAATTACGTCACTTATGGGACAGAGGCATCAGCTTTCTATTCCTTGGTAAGTCTCTGCCAGCTGCTATGCCCTGAATTTTCTCAAGGAAGTAACAAAGCCTACCTGCTGTTCTTAAGAGATTTAGCGTAAACCACTTCAGGAAACCAAGATTGGCCACCAATCTGGCTTGCCTAGATCTCAAGATCAGCCTCTAGGACTGGGATGGAAGAACAATCTTAGAAAGTAAACCTCAAAACACTCAAAAATGAACTGAGTTAGGATTTTTAAAAAGGTAGGAGTTTGGGGTAACAATACAATTTAGCCCCTCTAGAACCAGCGGTTCCCATATTTTTCCTTGACCTGGGAAAATCTACATGCCTTGGAGAAAACTGATGCCCACCACACTTGGAGGGCACCTGTTGGGGGAAGGTTAATAGGGGTTCAGCAATCTTTCCCAATCCAATTACATGCAGGAATGGATGAAATCCCACCCGGTCAGCTACAGATATCCTAATAATATAATCAATGGCTGGTAACCAAAGATGAATGCATGTAAAAAACGTACTGTCCACGTTACACTCTGCACTGCACTGCACTCATATATATAGCAATTCCTATCCTGCAGTCCTGGTGCATATTCATCATAATCGTCTATAAAATATCACCTACTGAACTCCATCCATTGAGCTGGCAAAAGATCTGGTCTGCTGAAAATTAATTTTAAATATAACATAAATGTCGGTGTAAAATATTTGCTTCAAGCAAGACCACCAACAGTACATAGTGAATGGATTGGGTTCCCCATTGGAAGAAAGTGGAGTCTGATCCTCCACATCTGTTGAAGTTTCATTTGTTTTACTTTTAGCTTCAACCTGGTTCAGAATTGCAATTTAGAATTTCAGGTTCCAAAGGAGGAGAGTAAATCTGGGAATTCATGGCTTGGTAGAGAGCTAGCATTTCCTGAAAAAACTGGAAATTGTGTTTATCTCTTAATTCATGGAAGGAAATTGCAAGTCAGTGTGGATAATACTGTGCTCAGTGAAGGGCAGCAGCGTACATGTGGGTGATCCTTCTCCATACCTGAACAAATACACCTAGAAAGATCCAACTTTCTAGGTGTATTTCTAAGGTGGTCTGCCATGATGTTTTCAATTTCAAGATCATTTGCCTAGACTTAATGACTTAACGCATTGATAGCAATCTGTTTTGAATCCCTGAATGAAGAATGCATACAATTAGTTCTTAAGTACAAGGGTGTGGGTTTGATTTGGAAAAATACCCATTACACACCTGTTTTTGAATAAACAGGCATGAGCTTGGGCTGGTAATCAGTGTGGAATTTTCTTGCTAGAGGGAAAGTACTCTTATTTTTGATTGTACGAGTATCTTGCTGTCTTGTTCCCATCTATGTTTCCTTGTGAGGAAGAAGATATTGCTCCCTGCTTTGCTTTGCTTTACTTTCCCATTACTGGCAGGGAAAGGGGTGAGCTGATCGGGGCCATCCTTGGTTTTCCTGTTCTAGAATAGCTTTGATTCGAAGGATGGGAGCGGATCTGCGCATGCGGGCATTACCCAGGCGACTGCTTACTATCCCTACGATCACACGCTCAGTCAGTATCAATATGACAGGTAAGAAACAAACAGCTATTAATTGCAAGGCAGGACAAGGGAGCGGCTGGGGGAGGACACTGGCTCTTTGCCCCCCCATCGGGGGTGGGTATCACCACTTATAAATGTGGAGCAGTTATGCTGAATCTCTGGTCACTTGCATGTTGACCCGGATGAGTAATCCTGAATAGCAGCAAGCTACGGTGCATGCAAAAATATATTAAGCTAAAATACAGATTATTATTCTGATTTGATCAGTAAGAGGAAACGTTTCGCTGACTTCCCTGGAAAAGTGTTCTCGGGTCTTCTTGTATTCTAGCCTACAGCTGAGAGCTCATTGTGCAGATGGATTACTCATCCCCTGATAGTTCTAACCTCCACTGGATTAGGTGTTATGAATGCATTTCCCACCCTGTGAAAAGCCCAAGCTTTCAGCTATGGGAAAGTTCACCTAGCGGTGATGGAGAATAATGGCTGAAAACTGTATTAGGAAATCATTTGCTCACATCCCCCTACTATGGACGCTTAGAAAATCCATTATCTTAATTGCACAGTATCCACATCTACAGATATAGGGGTCATAATGGACCTTCCTTAAAGGGTTTGGTAAGGGTTTGAAATGCTTTACTGAAGTCAGGGGAGCCCCAATGACAATCAAAGGGGGCAGTATCTCATTGCCCAGCATAGGATATACATATTATCTATGCACTGATGTTGCCAAGAAATGTTTGTTGCATTTGTGAACTAGTCTTTAAACTGATCCTATTTACTTAATTAAAAAAAAATCTCAGTCCTATGTATGCCAGATGAAAAGACCTAGAGGATTCGATGCATTCTATCCACTTCCACCAGGAATACAGGAATATCATCTGCAAAGTCCCACTGCATTTATTTACCACTGCAGTTGGTCACACACTTCCCAGGGAACTGAGCTTTATTTCTGAAGATGCATGCATTGGTTTTTGCTACAAGCAGTCCAAGAAGGAAGCCACAGAAAGCAAATCCTTAATGAAACTACTTGCAGAATTCCAGGGGTCTACTCCTGCACCTGCCCATTTCCATACAGACTTTTTTATTGTCTGTAGTCACAAACCCATAACTTTCTTCTAATCTCTTACTTTTATCTCTCTGGCCTTACAGCTCTTATTTTTAAATTCCTATTTATATTTTTTGAGATGAATACCTCGCTGAACACGCAAAGATCGAGAGCCAGATCCACCTTGGGTTACTAGGTAATGAGTTGACTGTGTTGAGTCTATGTGCATGGAAGAGTTCAGAAACTGCATAGACACTATGAAATAACGGCTTCTGCAAGGTTTCTCTGAGTCCAGCACAAAATAATAGTTTGAAGTTCAAGCCTGAAAGTTTTAGAGCACCTGAGCTTTCCACAGATTAGATGGTGAACCTCTGAACATGGTAGTCACCCAATGAGAATAGAAGTCAGCTTTGATTAGGGAAGAAAGCCTGAAGGAAAATACTGTTTTTCCCCCCTAGTGATTGGATCCCTGCCTAGTTGTTCTCCCCTTCAGTATTTGGCAGTCTTTAACACTTATGAACAAAGAATATTTTAAAGAGATTGTAGGGTCAGTGGTAGTATTAGCTTTAAATCTAGATATTTCCCTCATTTCTGCCAATCAGCATTGATTTGATCATAGTTTTTCTGATTTATGATCCTTTCTTTCCCTTGGCTGCTTCACATACACATATATCACATTTTTACACATGAACACTTTGCAATTCACGACTGGCATCTGAATGTGTGAACTTGCTCTAAGACTCAATTGTCAACTCATCCTTATGTTTACTCCTCTCCTTCTTTCAGAGGCAGATTTCCAAATATTTCCCATGAATTCAGATAGCTTAAAGTTGACACCCTACCTTTTAACATCATGTTAAACAAACCCTTTTTTTAATCTTTGATCTCGTTATGGCTTGTTTTCTAAAAGAACATGCGCCAAGAATCCCCGCTTCCACTGTTTCAACCTTTTAAGCCCAGTGGGTGCAGGTGACCTTTTCTTAGATGGTGTATATTAAATATTCAGGCATAGTTCCAGTGTGTGTGTGTGTGTGTGTGTGTGTGTGTGTACGAGAGAGAGTATTTTGCCGCTAATAAAAGGAAATATTTTTATTACCATCACATGCAGAGGTTACTCGGAGGTCTTTACTGGAGAGAAGTAGCCCCCCAAAAGGGATATTTTTCTGACACATTCCTTTTACATTAACTGTATACTAATTCCTCCCAAAGGCCACATTTCTTTGGCAAGCTGTAGTCTGATCCATCCTTCCCTGAGGATTCTCTACTGAGTAGGTGATACTTTCAAATTGCCCTGCCCTTCATCCCCAGCAAACTGCAGAGTCCAGCCACATGCTTCTACATAGTCCAGTTGTTGGTGGGATAAATGTTGAGTATTTACAGATCTTATCCCCCAAATGAATGATTCGTGAGCTAGAAGAATCTGGATTCCATGGGTAGCAGTGGGATGTTCTCCCCAGTCAGAATAAAGGTAGGTCTATTAAGCACCTGTCCTCTTTTTCTCACACTCTTTGTAACCACAGATATAGCACCATGGATGGAGGGACACGGAGGAAAAATGCCACTCGGGAAACAACCAGCACGCTGAAGGCCTGGCTGCAGGAGCACCGCAAGAACCCTTACCCAACCAAAGGCGAGAAGATCATGCTGGCCATCATCACCAAAATGACCCTGACACAGGTTTCCACCTGGTTTGCCAATGCCCGGAGGAGGCTCAAGAAAGAGAACAAAATGACATGGCCCCCGAGGAACAAGTGTGCTGATGAAAAAAGACCCTACGAGGAAGAGGAGGAGGAGGAGGACGACGAGGGAGAAGGTCAAGGGGAGAACCTAAAGAATGAGAAAGTCGAGGGTATCTCCTAACCATTCTTTAGAATACTGCAAACTTATACTTTCTCCCTATATTAGCTTTGTCCACCCGGGGACTTCCAGACCCACTGGACTAGAACAGCATATTGACCTAGGAACTATAGCTCTGTATATTTGGAGGCATCAGGTTGGGGAAGGTTTCCCTGCATCTTCTGCTCACCATAGCAAATTGGAATATGCAGTCATCATCTGTTCCTGGGATTGTGAACATAACTATTGGGGAACACTTGGACAGGGTATCCTAGTTCTCAGTTGATAGAGAAATTATTTGTGAATGGATACTCTAGATTATATTTGATAATAGAAGAATACATTTCCCTCTTAGCAGGCAATACCCTTGCAGTTGCATTGTGCAAAGCAATATCCTTAACAACTCAATGGTTGTATTCACATGACATGCTTTAAACCTAATTTCCAAGTTAATCCATGTTCCCGCAGCCCCACAAATTAACCTGATTTGCTGAGGCACTACAAAAAAAATCTAACCAAGATTAACACTAAACAAATTGTGGATGTTGTGCTAATAGACCCACTAAATCTTTTGCGATTAAGCTATAAATCCATCCACTACCTCATGAGCAAATACACTTTCTTAGAGCAGCAAATAGATTTTAAAATCTATTTGCTATTCTTCAAGTTTTTTTTAAGAAGGCATGATTTATAGCCAGTTCTGTGTATCATTCTTTGGGAAACTAGTATTCTCCGATGTGCCACGAGAATGTACTTACCTGGTGATGAGAGAAAGTTGCTGCATTCAGCTCTGTGCCAAGTTTAACCTGGCGGGGGAGAGATGGGTATCAAATGATTGTTTCAACTGTTACTTCTCCAAACCTCAAAGCTGACTTTGAGATGGTAAAATTACATGCAAGAGGAAAAGAGTGGTAAATATAAATATTTAGTTTTGAAGTATGTTATTCCAACTAGAGCGAATACCTCATTTCAGGCAGCAACTGTATCCATTTCAAAGCTTTGACAAGTGACTACTTGCTTGCGTTCCAGTTCAAAATAGTGACTGACAATCACCAGAGTTAGACTCTGAGGAAAAGCAAGGCGTTTCTCCAAAGAAGGAGAAAAGGTATTCTTGGAAATGATTTGTGCCAGGCCCTCTAAGGAAGAGCCATTGCATTCGCAAATACTAGATAACACGTGAATGAATTCAGCAGCGTTTCCCCTCTTCTATTCTTCCCAGAGCCGTCCGGGAAGGAAGACAAAGAGCTGGGCCTAAGCGACTTGGACGACTACGACCCACTAGAGTCGGAAAGCTCGGAGGGCGAGCTGAAGACTCAAGCCTTCGGCCACGTGGAGAGCAGCGCGTGCGCCAAGGAGCCAAGCAAGGAACCAGCTCTGGTGACGGGCGCGGCCTCGCTGGAAAGCCCCCTCGACAGGACCAAGAGCTGCCTCAAGGAGCCTGGGTCGGGGCCGGAAGGCTGCGAGACAACGGAGCTGCTGAACGCCAGGCAGAGAAGCTGCGCGGCCAAGCCGTGTTACCAGCCGCAGCCGCCTCCCCCTTCGCCGCTCCTCGAGGGCGGCGGAAAGCCGAGGATCTGGTCGCTGGCGCACACAGCCACTTCGCTCAACCAGGCGGAGTACCCCTCGTGCATGCTGAAACGCCAGCAGGGGGCGGCGAGCGGCGTCGGGGCCGCGCAGGCGGCGAGCGCCCTGGAGAGGCCCCCGAAAGATTCCCCCGTGGCCAACCTCAGGAACTGGGTGGACGGCGTGTTCCACGACCCCCTCTTCAGACACAGTACTCTGAACCAGGCCTTGAACAGCACCACAGTGTCTTGGGCGACCACCAAAGGCTCCATCTTGGAGACGGGAGCCTTGGGGCGCTCGCTGGGGGGCGGAGCCGCCGTGCTCAAGGGGCAGCTGGCCGGTCTGGCTGGGCCTCAGGACTCCGGCAAAGACTTCCTGGCTTTTCCCAAAGCGGGCAGTACTGCTAGGTGGACAGGAACTGGGGCAAGAGATGGGAACTCATCCCATTGCATGGAGCTCAGATTTCAACTTAGCTGTCAACTTCCCAGCTAACAAGCTCAGCATCTTTAACCACTGAAACAATGGCAAACCACCTCTGAAAAATCTTGCCAAGAAAACTTCAGGGACTTGTCAAAGTAATCTTTAAGAATTGGACACAATTGAACAGAAGGGGGGGAAATGCCTATGGTATATATATTTAATGGATTGTGCAGTTTGTCATTTTGCAATTTAACATAAAATATAATGGCAATATTATGAATGGATAATTAAAGAATAGATAATATAGGCAGCCTTGAGTGGGAAGAGAAAGAAAAGAAACTTTCTGATTCATTGTGTGACACATCTGTGTTACAGATGGCTATTATCCAGTGAAGCTTTCCCGAGGGTGGCGATCTCAAGTTAGTGAAATAAGATTTTATTAGATTTGGACAACATCTTGGCTCATGGAACTTGGGCAATGGCTCAAATCAATGAACTTAGTGGTGCTTTCAATTATTCTCTCCATACACTGAGTAACTACAATATTAATGAACTAGCAAACAGCCACTTGGGCTTTGATTTCCTCTAGACATTTGGGCTACTGGTTTGAAAACAAGCATTTCATCTGAATTATTATTTTTTAGACAGTTGATGATCTAGTAATGCCTAGACATTGGCTTTTCTTAGGGGTCGAAAGTTGGATAACAAATTATTTTAAAGATAAGCTGGGCACTATCTCTTTCCTATTTCCATTTTTCTTGAAGAATAGATTAGCTAATATGGACTACAATATGAGTGGGGGATAAGGTTAACTATGATCTAAGTCTGGTCCAAAGCGTGTTCTTTGCATTCAAAATTGATTCCTCCTCCCCTTTTTCACAGTAACTTGTAGCTTGTCCCTCAGATTTCTTTCATGTACAATTTTGAAAAAAAACAAACCTGAATGGAAATAGCCTTCTAACAATCTGTTTGCTTTTAAACAACATTGCTCCAGTAAGTCTTCCTGAAATTAATGCAAACTATTATTTAAATATAATATCAATTAGATTTGTAAGGGGATAGCTCTTTGCCTTAGATTGCTACTGCTGTATAGTAGCTGATTATTCAGAAGCTATTCACTTGAGAAGGCAGCAAGTAATACTGCTTTATGGGATCATGGTGATAAAAGGAAAGCTAATGAATTTGAATGTAATATTTTTTTTCCTTTCTGTAACTATAACCATAACCATAAATATTTAAGAACTAAAGTGCATGTAAACTTAAAACAAGTGCATCATGCTGTTTTCAGTATGAATTTGCTTTTTTCTATAAGAAAAAAAGTGCTGTTCATGTAAGAATTACCTTTTTGTGCATTAATATAAATAAGAAACTTGCTAGTTGTTTTCACAGTGAAGGAAGATGAGGCATCGAATGCTGAGGTAATAATGTTTTTGAAACAATAATGTTAATGAGATGATAATGCTTTTTTTGAGGGGTGAGGTTGTAAAATTTTAAAATAGTCTTGATAGATGTTTGTGCTGGAGAAACTTCCAGAAAAAGTAACAGAGAGTCTGAACTAGTATAATTTACAAAGTATTCATATTCCTCAGGTAAAAACTGTGGAAAAAGAAACACGAAAAATAAAAATTCATATAAAAAGTTTAGGTATCTGTAAATCTTTTCTGGATTTTGCCTCTAGCTATTGCAGTAACATCTTAAGAGAAAAAGTCTGAGGTATCTAAATAAGGCAGAAATGGAATAACTGAAGGAAATAGTCTAACATGTAGAATGCTTGGGGATTCAGGTTTCATTTATATTAAATGGAAAAAGAAACACCACCTGAGGTAAACTCAAGTGAAATATACCTGCAAAAGTATTTTTGCAGCGTTCTCGTCAATAAAAGTTGAAAGTAATGCCTATTGCCTTCCATTAGTTCCCACTGTGCAATGCAACTGCTGCAAGCTAATGCTTTTGTGGATTTTATGGATGATCTTGATTATATCTTGATTATATATGTTCTTGACTTTTAAGAAGAGATTGGACTGCCATTTGTTAGAAATGGTGTAGGGTCTCCTGCTTGGGTGGGGGGATGGACTAGATGACCTACATGGTCCCTTCCAACTCTGATTAACTATTATCTGTTATCTAGATTATTTTAGTACAAATTTAAAACTGTTGTGAATATTTAATATCATCATCAATGTTATCATCATCGCTACCATAACCGTCACCTCCTTTAAGATTCAAATGGCCCTCAATCTGCCCCAGATTTTTTTAAACAAGGCTCTTCATTAATGCTTTTGTGAAAGAGAGATCCCTTGCTTCATTGTATTTGCCATCTTGTATGGTTAACTTTTTTTAATCTTTTAATTATTTTATTGTAATTTCTTTTTTCGATTGTTGTGAGATGCACAGTCATTGAGAGTTGGGTAGCATAAAATGTATTATCATTACAAATGTTATAGCAGGTCATGTGAAAGAACACAAAAATATTATGTAATATATCTTTTTAAAAGGCCAAGGATCTACTCCACTCTCCACAAAACTCAGGTTCTGCAGCTACAATTGCAAACTGAGCAATAGCAAAAGATATTTTTGGATCTTTATTTGCCTAAAGAAGCTGTGTTTGGAATGTTTCTTTCCATCCAGGAAATAACCTAAAAAATTAATTAAATACTAATTCATTATGAGTATTTTGGTAAAAAAAAAATACAATAAAGTGAAACATAATTTAATGCAATTCAGTACTTCTGTCTTCACACTGGAAAGTCTTTCAGCAAAACCCCCAATTTTGTATTTAACTTCTATGTGATGTTTTCAGGAAGAGTAATAGTTATCTGTGGGAAGATGTGTCAAGTCTTGAGATTAAAAGTGACATTTTAGTCAGTAGGACACTCATAACCACATCCTTTTCTGGAATTTTATGAGCCATGACTCCAGATGTATGACAATGTTGTCACATATTTCACCCTTAGGAATAATTTTCTTAGCAAGCTGGTTTAGTCTCTCTCTCTCTCTAATTTATTATAACTGATGCCTGGATTTAGATGTGCCAATATCTTACATTGGGAAGTTTCAATAAATCTGGTATGTATTGAGCATCTCTAGAGAAAAAGAACGAATTCCTGCTGAAGTGGATAGTGTGAGTGTGTTCTTCCTCTGAGTATTTTCAATACAAAGCCCAAACACTTTTAAAACAGGAAAACTGCTCTATATTGTATCCCTCAAAAGCCCAAGTTATTTTCAAAGGCTTCTCACAAAACACATGACCTTTGTATTCTCATGTTAACATGTAATAAAAAAAATGGGCCAGTGATCTTGTAACTATTCTGGGGACTACTGATGCTTCTGACAGTATTATAGTATCATCTGCTGTAAAGTAATTTAGATATTAGCTTATTTACCAGTTAGAAGGGCCAAGTATCATAGCAAAGTATACATGGATTTATTTTTTAAAAAAAGATTATGGTACAGAGAAGAAAAAGGATGGTATTTGTAGAATATAGAATTAATGTCAGATTCTATGACATTAATTTCTATATGCACACTCTCTTGATCACAGGGACAATATAGATTTTGGGATTTTAAGTCAAGAAGTGCAGTGAGCCCTGAGCTTTGGACATACTTCTAAGTGAATGGCAGCTCATATTTCTTTTGTATATCTCAGCCTTTTTTGGGTAGAGAGTTAGATTTCCAACAGTATACACTGGGATAATTTTCTTTGAATTACTCTTATATAGCTGAGGAAAAAATGAGTCTCTCCTATGTATGAATTGCCAGTTTATCCTATTTGGAGGCATTATTTGGAGGCTCTTTGTAACAGCTTTGTTCCCTATGCTGTCTGACTAGTAAACTCGCAAGATTTGTTTCTCTCACCATGTATATGTATACATCCAAATTAGACTGTGTTGTTTCTCCATGTCATAAATGTGAGTACATGCTTATTTATTTATTTATTTATTTATTTATTTATTTATTTATTTATTTATTTATTTATCTTGTCATGCTTATGTTTATATTAGAGGTGGAGACCAGTGGTGTTGCCACCGGTTTGCTGAATGTGTGTGCGCACCTTCCCCCTTCCACGCATGCGCGTACCTTCTGGTGCGCACCTACTGCTCATGCATGCTCTGATCAGCTGAAAGGACTCTTTGATCCTCTCAGCTGATCGGCACAGTTTTTTTTAGCTACCGGTTCAGCTGAACCGGTAGCTTATTTTAGCTACTGGTTCAGCTGAACTGATGCACACCGGTAGAATATCACCTCTGGTGGAGACCCTTTGAGAGCTGTATTCAATGTAATTTCATTTTAATGTATGCCAATTAGTGTACATTCAAAGTGACAATAAAGTTGTTCTATGTCTTCTAAGTACTGTAGAACTATCGGGGATTGCAGTTTTAGCAATATTAGATTGGGAAACCATTTTTGGATATTACAAAGCAATACAAACACAAGGAAAGAAGCTGTCTGGGAAACTCCACCTTTGTTGTTTTGAGCACCAGTGACTTCCTGTAACTTTCTTGCCAACAGTGTTGATGTCATTATTGAGCTATAGCAGATGCATATTTGAAACTTTCTTTCTTGAAGTTCTGGTTCTTTCAGAAAATACAATATACTATTTTACATGCACGTGGGACATTAGTGATTATACAAAATATTAATATATTCTGCAAGGACCATTGACGGATTAGCTGGACCTTATGGAAGGTTATGACCTAAAGCAGGGGTCTCCAACCTTGGCAACTTTAAGACTTGTGGACTTCAACTCCCAAAATTCCTCAGCCAGCAAAGCTAGCTTAGGAATTCTGGGAGTTGAAGTCCAC
>JAOYMU010000274.1:60229753-60241595 GCA_025802295.1 Psammodynastes pulverulentus
TTGCCTTTTGTAAAAAGCACTTTTGGGACAACCATGACCTGGATACTTGAGAATCTCCATAGACATACAAATTCCAATTTACATACAAACTCAGGCTAAAGGCAAAGTTAGGAACATAACTTGTTCTTAACCGTGGTGGTGGTGGTGCCCATAAACATGTAACCTTTTCATTAATTAAAACTAACTTAATTGCATTAATTGTATTCCTTAAGAGACATATTGGAGCATTTATTGGAGAGAAAAGCTGAATGAGTCTTTGCAGTCAAGGACAAATATTTTAGATTTTCTGACCTTCTAAAATCAATACCAATATGTCCATAATGATTACAACTTTGCACCCATTTACTTATTCATTCATTTGCAGTTTGTATTTTACTTAGCTCAGCTCATTTTCCCCTCTCATGCATTCACTATCATGTATCTGAAACAGATGAGGTTAATCCTTTCTGTACCAGACATTTTCAAGGCTAAATTTTGTGGAAAGTGTTTCTTAGTGTCCCCAAATCCATATTTTAATTAAATGTGTTCATGTAAGGATATAGGATATATCCTGCTAGGATATAATACACTGTCAAAATAAAGATCACAAGGAATGATATTGTTACAAATTTGAGTGGTTCTGATAGACCTTTGTCCAAAAAAGAATTAAAATAAAATTGAAGAGAAGTTTTCATATATTATTTAATATAGGAGCGAGTTCATGAAAACATTTATTGCAGTATAAATAATATAATATAGTTTGGGAAAATAAATAATGGGCAAGTGGTCTGGATAAAATCTAAGAAGTGATTCTACTAATAGGATGCAATTTGGTCAAAATGGTAGCCATAATAGTGCAACATAGATGACTTTTTTTCACCACACCACTTAAATACTTTGCTATGGGTAAAGGAATTTCCTTGATTACTAACACTTGTTCTGGAGCAGACACAAAAAAAGATATATGGAAATATTATCTTTGAGCAGTTACCTGAATAGCCTATATCTTTGGACAGCATTCTCAAGAAAAAAATATGAAGCCTCTTAATTGTCATGATAAGAAAGCTACATGGTAAAGGAATTAGTGTAGTTCAAACATAATTCTTAAATGGCAATCCCTGAGCGTGAAACAACTGATCTTCTGGAGGCTGAGCCACGTGCTAATTAGGCTGTGCTGAAAGTGAAACTGAAACAGGCTGTTTGCTGCTTGCTGCCAGGAGACAAATTGCTGGGAGGCAGAAGCAGAGGTAAGACTTTTTTTCTTGTTTTCCTCCCCCAAAACTAAGGTGCGTCTTATACTCTGGTGCGTCTTATAGTCCGAAAAATACGGTAATTAGGAAGACAGGCAATAGAAACCATAAAAGAGTCATCATTGAGGATATCAAATTTAATGTAGGTGTAGTATTCTGCCCATTTGCAGATGGACAGAAGATATTCAGACTAAGCAAAGGGGAAGATTCTAGAATAGTCCAAAGCACATATTCCAGTAGAGAGAAGTTCCCTGAGGATGGGCTCCACCATTGAGTCTGAAAGCTCAGAAGAGTAAATCTCTGGTCCCAGTGACCTACCCAGATTGGATTCTGCAACATTATCCTGGGACACATATTTTTGCCTTCATTTGGGAAGATTCTAGCACAATTAGGACCAAACTATTTAAAACACAGAAACATCCGACATTCTTTCCACACATACCTAGCTCCTTGTTGGTACTTATGGAGCAGCAATCTCACACATAAAAAAATGCTTTTGCCCATGATGTCCTTCACCAGATGGGGAGAACATTCCTATGGAGTTTACCATCCAATCACATAACTCTCCCTGGGAAGGACAAACTTTACGGAGAGTTTAACTTAAGCACAAGGCTGTACATTTTTATTACTCTTTGGGTTGCTATAATAGAGCCTTAGACTTACTTATCATGAACCGTCCAGCCTTTTTCCCTAAGAAGGCCTAAATACATGGCAGGTCAGCTGCCTGTCTTCTTATAAGTGTGAAAGCATCTTCTAAAATTCTGACTGGCACTACATTTTTAACACGGACCACACCTTTGATTCTATTGGTGTCAAGAGGGCCAGCAATCCTTGGATTGTTCCCCTGCAAGCAAAAACCCCATCCAAGGCCCCTTTCAGCCTTTCAGCTGCAGAGCGAAAAGCAAAAGGAGGCTTTGTCAAAGCACCTTCCAGCCCATTCATCTGGAAGCCAGCAGCTATCATTTTTTTGTGGAAGGGGTTAATCGTCCAACGCTCAGTTCTATCAGTGGGGCTCAGAAATGTCTGACTTTGCCAGATCTTGCCCTCCTTATTTTTTTTTTCCCCTCCTCCCAACATTTTATGCATGTATTTCAGTGCTAGAAGGGGGGGGGAAGCAGCTGATAAGGTAGTATCTGGGAGACTCACCAAGTTATCTGCTCTGACCTTTGGAGAGCAAAAAGGGAAGTGTTGTCACTCTGAGGAGATGTAGAGGTCACGCTAAGCACGAGACCAGCCAGGAACTTTTTTTAGAGTGTGTCAGAACCAGGGCAAAGTGAAGACAGACTAGCTTTAATCCTTTAACCTAACCTGTCAAGAAAGCATCAAGCTAGCCTGCCAACTGTGCAACCACCTCATAACTCAAAAAGGTATGCATGAGTGCATTTATGCATTTACGATTGGTAAAAGTATTTTACGATTTGATATTCAAGGCATCGCAAAATCTTTGAGCGCACATCTCAGAGTCTCAACAAACAAAGGAAAATTGGGGTGCCTTGACAACAATCAGTTATCAGCAATACAGATACATCAGCAGTCCAAATAAGACAGATTATTTAATGTTACACACATAGGAATTTATTTTGTGCTATAAAACAATCAGAACATACAAGATTGGTATTATTAATTTTCCATGCACAATGATGATCAACTAAAATCTTAAATATTTATTCAACAGACACATAGAAAGGTTAGAAATAATGCAGTTAATGATAATACGTATTTATTTCAATGAGCGAGAAGTATGTCCGTGTATATGAAAATTGTACACTAATTTAGTCATCTAACATTAATATAATTTTTACATATGGTACATATTGGTTGGACCCTGTTTTAACTTGCAAACTACCTTTTCTGCTGATTTCACAATATCAATATCTTGCTCATTCTGTTGAATGAACCATTTTCAATAATTGGCTTGAAGAGTGTTTCCATTTGCACCCAGTTAGAAATTCTCTTATACGTATCTGGATTACAAATAATAATAAGAATGCAGCTTGAATAAAGAGGGCAGAGAAACGAAAAAAGAAATCGAAATGAAAAAACTTGTAGTAACAGCAAAAAAGGTAGAGAAAAGAGCATGGAATATCAAGAATTGGTCAGCGTCACATGAAGATGAGTTGCATGGTTTTGGGTTGAAACATCTGACTGGTCTACATCCACACATTACCAAGCAGTTTAGCAAAATATTGCAAGAAGGTGAAATTCAAGGTTGCTTAACATCTTGCAGAGTCTACCTGATAATGAAAGATCCAACAAAAGTGGCAGCACCAGGCAAATACAAGCCACTTACCTACTTACCAATAATGTCCAAATTAATACGTGCTGTGGTAGCTGATGCAGCCCAACAACATCTAGTTGAAAACAAGCTCTTTCCACCAGAGCAGAAAGGAAACTATCCAAAACAAAAGAGGAACAAAAGATCAACTCCTAATTGATAACTAAGTCTAAGAATGACTTTAATCTGCCTCAGGTAAAGATCAGGGATGTGATGAAGGGAACATCATGAGGACATGACCTGCCCATCTGTGAAAGGGGAGTCATAGGAACATCGTGAAAGGCTACAGGAGATGGTAAGAAACAATTCACCCTCCGGTAAATAGCTACTGTATAGCATGATAAGCGATATCTGACATGAGCCATTTTGTGCAGGTATCCATAATTTCTTCTCAAAACTTCCAGATATGTCCATTAGCTTCCAAAGTGTTGGGTACCCCTGATACAATTCATATTTCTACTGATCTTTAGTATTTGAGCTATATTTCTGACACATGTAATTGGTAACATTTAATCCATATGTCTTTCTACTTATATTCAATTAAAGAATGATTTAATCAATGAAATGCATCCTAATTAATTACTCAAATGCATTAGTTCAACCAAGAAGCCTTGTTTTCCTTTTGACCTATAGCAACAGGGACGGTAAAATCCTCACAGCTCCTTTTTGTCTGCCTCTTCTTTCCTTTATTAATGGGGCAATGAAAGAAACAAAGAAAATGCATGAATAAAGAAATGGAAAGTGGATAGAACTAGATGGGGCAGCTGAATTACAAACTACAAAGCTTCACAACTAGAGTTAATAAATACTCAAATTTCAGCGAGCATCTATCATTAAGATTTTTAATACCGCTTTTCAAGAGAAAATGTCTTTATAAAACTGTTTATAGCTTAGAAGAAGGCACAATAATTCTCTTAAGTAGCACTACCAAATTACAGCATTTTTTCCCCAAAGACAAAAGTAATTATCAGTCATTTTTCCATAATTCCAATTGCAACTGTCTCGCCTAGAGAGATTGTGGAAGCATTTTTTTAATCAATTTTTTTAAAATCCACCTATTTTCCAAGTCTTTTCCAGTTCTGTGACTTAGGGCAATTTCACACAGCCACTATTGTTATGCCTCATAAATTCCCCAAGTTCTGTAAGCCAGCTCCACCGAGGGCTGCAATTATCCTCACTACATCCACAGAGAACTCCAGATAGGATAATCAATGCTCCCTCCAGCTGTCCAATGGGGACTGCAAAAACTGGAATCCAACTAGCTACCATCCCACGTCCCTTCCTTTTCCTTGCTGCATTTGTTTTCAAGTGGGGAGGGGAAGTCGCTTTGGGAGAAGTGCACAGTTGTCCCTCTTCTCTATTTAAGAAGCCCAATGCAAAGAATCTATGGCACAAAAACTGCAGGAAAGAGGGAATCAAGGAGACTGAGGTTAGAATTTCCACCAGTAAGAAAATAGCATGCCCCAGCTCAATGGGTCTCTAGCATTTCCAGTTTAAAAAAATAAACATTTTCCCATTGCTACTGATCTATTGCTTCTTACTTTACAGAAAGAAAATAGTTTAAGTCCATTATATTGGTAGCAACAATGGAGTAACACACAGACAGAGTGCCAATTTGAAACTGGTGCCCAAATCTCATGTACCTTGCAGTTCATGATGGGTTATATAAATGAAGTTTTGATATGCATAGAGGTTTACATAGAATTACAGAGTTGGAAGGGACCTTGGAGGTCATCTAGTCCAAGCCTCTGCTCAAGCAGGAGAGTCTATTCCAAACATTAGCCTCTACCTAGGATCGAACTCACAGCCTCCTGATTGTGAGGCGAGAGCTCAACCTCTAGGCCACCGCACCTTGCATTGGAGGTGAAGGTGCAAGACTAGGTTCGGAGCAAACTTCTTTCCCCATCATCTTTGGGACCTCTTGAAAGAGTTTTTATGAAATAGCCTAGTGACAGAATTGAGAATATGACATTAGTAGCTACTCCTCAGTAGATGTTTTCTTGCACTTGAGGATTGTGCAGAAGTTCTTAACAAGCCACTGAAATTGTCTTTGTAAGATTTCATAAAGTATAGTCCAGAATATATGGTCCAGCTTTACGTCCTAGTTTATGAATTTAGGTTCACAGTAAATGCTATGGGAAAACAATTTCCACTAGAAATATCTTAGAGGACAGAGATCTAAGAAAACATTGCCAAAGTAGATTATACTTAACAACGCTATAAAGGTCTTAGGGTCAAAATTAATGTTTAAATACAATGAACTTAAACTATGGTTTATTATTATGGGAATAAAGGTGCCCAGACCTCAGCTTGTACTTATATTGCCTCTAGTGGGGCAAGGCAAAAATTCCAGAATTAAGGTTCAGATTAAAGATTTTTTAATAATATTGATTTTTTTTAGATGGCTCTTATTTAGATGATTTGGTCTATTATCTAGATAATCCCTAAGAGTTATCACTTTGATGAGGATGGGAAATATCAGCAGATAATGAACCCCATTTATGCTCTTCTGAATTTGCCCACTATTATCCCCACTTACCTGATAGATGGATAGGAGGAATAATCATCCTTTTCTCTGCCCTCCTGGAGGTCACTGAGTGGTCCATCTCCTGCTTATGAAGGAGTCTCACAAGGACTCATAATGTACCTAGTTAGTGTTAAAATGAATTTAATCCAATTTGGGATCATTTTAGAAAGACATAATTCAGAGTTTATTGTGTGAACAAAGAATATTCAACATAAGCAAATAGGAAAAGTAGTAATATCTGATCTAGAGATATTCGGAATTGAAAAGTTACAACAGATGAAAAAGTGTGTGTCTGTGTGTGTGTGTGTGTTTGTTTGTTTGTATATATGTATCACCTATTGGATTAATTAATTATACATTGAAACTTATGCAGTATTCTGAATTGTTTTTGTAATCCCCGAAGCACTGAAGTTTGTTCATAACTATTTTGATTTAAAACACAGAGCATAGATGAACAACAGTTCAACAAGGAAATAAAAGCTGATTTCTTGTTTTAACATTAGAGCTGGTGAAGAAGATCATGTGTTAATTAAATAAAAGACTAAATGGGACAAACCTTTGAAACAACAGACATAACATTTAAGAATAAAACCAACACGACAGGGTAAAGGTCAGAGAAGATCAAGTTAAAAGCTAATAGTTGTGCTTTTCCCATTTTATTATTGATCAATATAATGTTTTTTTCTTTCCAGTGTAAATGCAACAGCAGAGTTATTGCTGACCTTTTCCTCACCCTTCCATTGTGTATAAAATCACAGCAAAAACAACAACTTTATAAACCACACAGTTTTTCTAACAAAAAGAAAGAGCATGTCCAAAAAATAATGTAAGATGTTTATATCTTTGGAAAATAGGTCTTTTTGACAAACCCGCTTCCCTTTTAATTATAGATGTGAAAGTACCTTTGGTTCAAAGAGTCTTCCACTTAGAATCACAAATTGTGATTCGTGGAAAATGCAGCTATCTCTGCCGTTGGCATTTAAATGAGTAATTTGACAGCTCAATCCTGAACTAGAAAATGAATACAAAATGAAATATCCCCTTCATAATGGGAATAGATTTCTTTATAGGCATGAAGACATTCTGTTTATGGTACGGCTGCTTCCATACTTTTCTGTTGGTCTTGATCAGCTTCATTTGTCAGTTTTACTCAAAAGTTTAATGGAAGAAAATTGTGCATTTCAGAGTGAACACTACAAGCTTGGCTTTTTTGAGTTAACACCGTAATAGTAACTGGGAGACTATGAGTTCTAGCCCCACTTTAAATACAAAGCCAACAAAGCGACCGTGGGCCACTAATCCTTAGAAAGAGGCAATCACAAACTGTTTCCAAAATCTACAAATTATACAGAGTTGGAAGGGACCTTGTAGGTCATCTAGTCCAACCCCCCTCCCAAGCAGACCGTATACCATTTCTGACAAATGGCAGTCCAATTTCTTCTTCAAAGTCTCAAGTGATGACGTTCCCACAACTACTGAGGGCAAACTGTTCCATTGGTTGGTTGTTCTCACTGTCGGAAAGTTTCTCCTTATTTCCAGGTTGAATCTCTCCTTGTTCATTTTCCATCCATTATTCCTTGTCTGGCCTTCCGGTGCTTTGGAAAATAGCTGCAGGGATGAGTCCAGATGGTCAGCAGCAGTCAAAAATTTATTTTAAGGCATGTGCGCATACATAGAGACAAAACCATGAACCCCTTCTGTCACTTGGACTTCGACTCTGTAACTCCATAGGTTTATGATAGGTCCATTTAAGCTGTAAAAGCCCTGAGACTTGATGATGTTTTTGAACATTACAGCTAAATGGCATGGATGAGTTTGTGGCAATCTTTCAAATCAATACATTCTAAGTCATAGCTGCCACTCTCTTGCTGATCATCCAAGTAACTACACTAGAAGACCGTCAACACAGGAAATAAATGGGAGGGGTAAAATGTGGTTTAGTTCACAGTGAGGGACAAGGGAAAAAAAGTTCTTTCTAAAACTATAACACACAACCCCATCTTTCCAGACCTGGCCAACATAATTAGCACAGTTGCAGTACTACGGCATGCAGGATGCATGTTAAATGAGCATGACCAAATCTGTGTGATTTTTTTTTCCTCCAGCAGGTACCAGAGGCAATATAGAGAAGCAACATAGCTGGTTTTAGCACTTAGTGCTTCCTCCTAACCCCAGGGAAAAAGGAAGATTCTCATTAGATTTCTGTTCCTATTTTCCAAAGAGGCCCAGTGCTGAGGAACAGAAAGTGTAGGAAGCTAGAAATCAATGCCCTTCCCTTTCATTATATACTATTGTATTGATTTGATGAAATTTGACGTAACTTGCATATCTTTTACTCTGCGTTACCATCTGAAGCAACATAATGAATTTTTGACACAGATCTTTGACCACAAAAACTATTAATTTTTCAAAGGGATAATTGGCTTTGCATTTATAGGGTGGAAATGCAAGCCACACATCATCATCATCATGAAGTGAAGTCTCCTTCCAACTTCCCCTGCCTAATTTCTCATCATAAGTGCACTTTCAAAAATTTGTTCTGTTGTTGAAGCAACAAAAGGGGAATCTGGAAAACCTTCCTCTGCAAATAGAGGGCTATCAACAAGAAATATTGTTCCTCTGCCAGTGTATATTGGAAAATATAACATTCAAATATACTCTCAAGGTTACCTAGTGCAGGAGCCAGAAATTAAGGCTTACAAACAGCCAAAATCCAGTGTTCTTCAGTCTAGCTACCTAACTTTTTGGGCTCCAGCTCCTATATTTCCTATCCACAACTCACAAAATCAAAACAACTGTGAGTTGAAAAAGTCTTTGGAGATCATCTTGTCTATTTTTTTGGCTGGTGCAGGAATGGAATACAAGTAGTCCTTATTTAGCCATTGCCTCATACAGTGACTGTTTGCAGTTATAAAGTGATGAAAACGTAATTTTGCAACCAATCCTTATATTTAGGACTTCTGCATTCCTATAAAAAAAAAGAAAGCTGAAGTAAGATTGACTATCTGGGCTGCAGTATCCTCAAAAGATAGCTCTGTTTAAATATCTTCAGCAAAGTAGAGGGCAGCATGTCCTGTGATCTGCTGAACAGCTGTTACTGTTAGGATTTTTTTTTCCTGCTGGCCAATCAAAACTATTTTTGTTATATTTATTCCCATTATTTTTCATCCTTTCTTCTGGAATGATTCTGAACAATTCTGTTTCCTACACGACAGCCCTTCAGCTTCTTGAAGACAGCTATTCAGAGATGGTATTCAGCGGTTCTGACCAGTTCTGGAGAACCAGTAGCAAAAATTTTGAGTAGTTTGGAGAACTGGCTAATACCACCTCTTACTGGCCCCACCCCCATTTATTCTCTGCCTCCCGAGTCCCAGCTAATTGGCTGGGTCTTCTTTTGTTGCCCTGCACAGGAGAACGGATCTGGAAAGCAGGTTAGTGGGGTGAGGAGGGAATGGGATTTTGCAGTAACCTTCCCCCAGGAGTGGGGAGGGAATGGGGATTTTGCAGTATCCTTCCCCTGCCACACCCACCAAGCCATGCCCACAGAACCAGTAGTAAAAGTTTTTGAATCCCACTGCTGGTACTAACGCACACATACAAACACTTAGCCATCATATGATTAACACTGGCTGGCTAGATTCGTAACAGTTTGTCCCTTGTAAATTTTAAATAGGTCTAAATATACTGTATTTACTTGATACAAAAGTTAATATCCCTAAATAATTAACTATGGACTTGGGAGACTTTTATCTTTATAGTTACAAAGCAACAGAATATGAACAAAGACCTTGTTGACAATAAGTGAAGGAAGGAAGTGCAAATGGCTACAGAAATCAGCCTGGATATTGGGAGGCCCTGTTTGCCTGGTGATTTAATCCTTTCTGCAATATCTAAACAGGCTATTCTTTTTTCTTCTCTGTCCTATTAGCCTACACACAGTGATGGGATTCAAAAAATTGTACTACCGGTTCTGTGGGAGTGGCTTGGTGGGTGTGGCAGGGGAAGGTTACTGCAAAATCTCCATTCCCTCTCCATCCCACTAACCTGCTTTCCAGCTCCGTTCTCCTGTGCAGGGCAACAAAAGAAGACCCAGCTGATCAGCTGGGAGTCAGGAGGCAGAGAAGAGATGGGGGCAAGGCCAGTCAGAGGTGGGATTTGCCAATTCTCTGAACTACTCAAAATTTCTGCTACTGGTTCTCCAGAACTGGTCAGATCCTGCTGAATACCACCTCTGCCTACACCCTACCACTATCCAGTTTTGATCCCCTTGTATCTCCCTCCACCATTTCCCATAATTATCCCTTCCTCTCTTCCTAACTTTCTCTCTTTTTTCTTTGGGTTTTTTTCCCCTGCCTTTTTTGCTGGAAAGAGATAGAGCATGGATGTGTTTTCCTTTTGTGATATTGGTTTGTGCACAAGGGCGAAAATTATTGGTACATATAGATGAGGTATGAATTAATTTTGCAAAATGGGTTACCTTCATTGATTTTCCAAAATTAATTAATTTTAAATTCAATACCTTATATTCCTAGCCCTGGTTCTTTTAGAAATGTGATTTCTGGAAAATTATATATATATATACACATATACACACATGCCCTCACTCATGCACATATACATGTAAGTATAATTTTTATCCTTTATAAATACTGTATATTCATTTGTTGGAAAGGAATCTTTTAAATTTGAGGACTTCTTTTTGAGCAAATACGGTAACCAGATCACAGAGCATAAAATAAGACACCAATATTATTATTTCAAAAGTGATGGACAAGAATGAGAAAGGTGGACTCCAGATGACCACATAAGTGGAAATCCTTAGGTTATGCTTTGGTCAAAAATATTGCCGCAGGGGCAGAAGAATCAAAATTTCATGCAGGAAATTCAGTTCAGAATTTGAGACATTGTCCTACTTGAATGTCTAAAGGAGAAAAAAAAAATATTTTTCTTAAGATAGATTCAGCAAGTACCAGCCAAAGATAATTTAGAATTTTGTTTTAATGTGTTAGGTCTTCTGACACTCAGACATGCTGTTGGAACTAAGCACTGATTTATTACTCTTTTTAATGAGGAAAAGTGTAAAACTAAAGCCCAATTTAGATTAGAAGACTATTTTGCTATCACCCACATCCTTGTTTTTTGTAATCTCCTTGTTCTTTCCATCCCATTTATGAAAAAGAAAGACAAACTTTGGAAAGTTTATTTTCTTTTTCCAAAAGGGTCCTTACCATTCAACCCAGAGTGGAAATAACCAAGTTATATCACCTACCAAATAGCTATTCAAATTGGAGAATTTTTCTGAAAAAGGAGATGGTACCCACACAGCCAACCTAAATAGTTTTGCTTGTTGGAGTCAAGAACAACTTGATTATCTTCCCTTCCATTTTTTTTTTTTTGGAATAAAAATTGGCTTATCAAACATTGGAGTTTTCTTCAATACTGATAATAAATCTAATGTCCTTCCGTGCATTTAACTGACATCTTTAATCATCAGCCACACAAAGTGGTTCTGTCATTTAGGCTAATGATAGGGTTGGTCCTTCTGGCAGGCCTAATTTAGCACTACAAAAATAGATGAAGACACAAGGGTTAAAACCCGGCTTCCTAAGAGCTAAGCATTTACGGTGCTTCGTCTGCAGAGATTGAATATGCTCTGGCACACCATCCATTTAAAAAGGAAAAAATATTTCTAGTTAAAAAGAAATGTTCAATATGTTGATGCTTTTACTGAGGGAGGGAGGGAGGGAGGGAGGGAAGGAGAGAGGGAGGGAGGAAGGGAGGAAGGAGGGAGGGAGGGAAGGAGGGAGAAGG
>JAOYMU010000274.1:60256556-60270805 GCA_025802295.1 Psammodynastes pulverulentus
GGGAGCGAGTGACCGGTGACTGGGTCCAGGAGGTGGGATTGGGGCATGGGTTTATACGGGCTCCGAGAACTCGTTCATATGGGCCCTAGTACCTCTCGGGAGGTCTTCGGAGGTACTAATATTTCACCACTGCTGCTTACACATTCGGTTTGGAGCCAAATACAGTTAAGGGTGTATTCAAAACATTCTCACAGCCACATAAGCACGGAGTACTAAGCTGATTTCTGCTACAGAGGAACTACCAGTGACCCATCCATGCAGAGGATGACATAGACATTAATTTGGGGTGGGAGGAGAGCAGTTCATTTTTAGAGCAGGAAAAGCATGAATTGTTTGGAAGCCCACCTAGATCAATGGACTGGGTGTTTGGCATAACAAACTGGGACAAAAAGGGCCAGACATCTTTGCCTACAGGGAGAAGAAGCCCACACAACATCTCCTATCTTGCTTTTGCTGGGGCACATTGTTGCCTTCCCTGTGTCCAAGTCACAAAAAATTAAATCATACACAATGGTGAAAAGACATATAATTTCATGACTAAATGAGAAGACGAAGCAGTAGAGATGTTGTTTCTTCACCTAGAATTGCCAAGAAAATGGCTAAACTCTGCCAATCCTAGCCAAGCTACTTATGTATGCTAATAGGCTACTTGGGAAAAAAGGATCGTAATGAGAACCTGCATGTCCATTTTATTTATATTCTGCCTTTCTGCCAAAAATAGCAGATGATAATACAGTCATATTAATATTAATAACAACAGCAACAGAAGGAAATCAGTTAACAATACAATCAAGCACATGAATAAAAGACACAACTACCATTCTGCAAATGAAAGCTCATTCCTGCAGGTAGAAGAAATATTAATGCCAACATTCAGTTGAAATCTGTTTTTTAATCTATCCAGTCTCAGGGGAAAATCCATTTTGTGCATGTCTGTGTTTAAAATATTTTGAGCAGGTTTTATTCAAATGCCTTTGTTGTCTATAGAGAATGTAATCATCACTGAAGGGCTGAAAATAAGCTTTCGTGCAGTTTTTCAACCCAGGAAGCTAAATTTCTCAGAGAGGAAAATGCATGATTAATAAAACAGCCATACATGAAAACAAAAAGCGACTAAATTTCCTGGTAAATAAGTTTGGCTGTCCCTGTTCTGGTGCCAGGAGACAGGAGAGACTACATAATCTGTCATATTGCATGACAATTTTAGAATCTCATCAACTCCATAAAAATTACATTGTTGAAAAAAGTGCCTCTGACACTCTTCATATATATATATACTGGCACAAAAAATGAAGTTGTAAATCTAACCATGTCTAATAAATTAACACTATAAGACTTGAGATTAGCCTCTCAGAAATCAAATTCAGTTTAGCATGATTAAAGAAGCCCTATCTAATACATACCCAGTAGCTATCTGTCATCACCTGAATCCATCATCTATGGAACGTTGTTTGTCACGTTAACATTCTGAATGTAACTGCTCAACGTACATCCATTGCACTTCTAATCATGGACATCTAAGTGCTCTAGATGACACTTATTGAGCTATTATCCAGTAGCTTGCATGGGCAAAAGGCACATCCTCAAAGGAGAAGAAGAAAGAACCACTCAGGTGGTTCTACAATGTAAAGTTTGAGAAAGGTTCAATCACTTGCAGTCCAGGTACTTCCTTGAACTATCTTTAGATTTCTTGATGGAAATAAATTCCTCTGATATCAAATCTCACCTGTCTACTCCAATAACCTAAACTGTACAGTGTGCTTGCTGGGTTTTTTTTACTATACGTTACTAACCAATATCTCCTCAAGAAAGTACTATTCAATCCTTTCTTTTATCCACCTTCTTCATACATAGGTAGGTTTGTTGGCAGATGGATAAAAATACCAGTACCCACCAGGCATTGCTGTCCAAAAATAAGGAATGTGGCCATCAGCAAGAAAGCTGTTGGAGGGAAGACATAAAGCATAGCTTTTCATATGTGCTGCCTTATATAGTGCTTGGCAACTGCCTTGTGTTATTCTATTATTTGTTTCCTTTCTCACCTTCAGAAAAGTTTCTCAGCATCTTCATATTTTCAACATAATTTAATTTACATTAGCAGATGTGTTGGGCTTCCCATAATCCACAACCAGCATGACCATTGCTACTGCTTCTTTTACACAGAATGGCTGGGAAAGACAAAAGCATAGACGAACAGAACCCCAACCCTTTTCCGTCTGTGGTGAATTCAGATCTCTTTCAGCTCCTTTCACAAAACTGTTTGCACCCCTAGACAATGTTATCTAGACTCCTCAAGTGAGTACTATATACATACTCAAGTGAGTACTATATACATACTCTTATATAAATCAAGTTTGTGTGCACTTCTTCTCAACAGGGATTTAGTATAAATAAATGTGGGCATAAAAAAATTCTTTCTCAATGCATTTTGAACTACATAATGCTTCATAATGATACTTTAAAAAGCAATTATAAGCCTGTTGAAAACTTGCATACACTTTGGTGGAATTTGGGTTAATCATCATAAAGGTAGCAGTCAACTCTCAATTTTGTGTTCATATATTCATGAAAAAATGCCAAGACAGTGGACGTAAAGAAGTCTATCATCATTGCCATCAGGCAACTCTGAAGCACTTATAGTTTAAAAGGGCTCTTAGACAACACTTTCCATTTTTTGAAATTGGAGGAAATAACAACCATCTTCATAGCCATACTGAGGATTAGCCTTTCTTTTTAAGACAGCAGTCATAAGTGGATGCAGCACTTAACTGTCTCTTGCTGGTCTTAAAAAAGCTAAGCAGAACTAGTTGGATAGGGAGCTTGGTTGGGAAACCACCAGAAATCCCAGAGCTGTAATCTAGACATGGTGTTTAAAAAAATCCTGGAAGAACAAAATGGCAAAGTAGTTCCAAATAACTGGGGAGAAAATGACATGGAGACATCCACATAAACACTCGCCTGCCAACTCTACAACCAAAACCTAAGCCAAGGAGTTTATGCGCCTCAGCCTCAGTTGGTGGGCAGCCCCATCTTTAGCATCCCTGAGGCTGCTTATATTATCAGGCAAACAGATTACAAGCCCTTGGCCCTTCAGCTTGCAGCAGCAGCTCCTACAGAGACCTTCCGTTGATTAGAAATAACTCTGTCCTGAAGCTACTATTTTAGAACTCATTCTCCAACCCTTCCCCCTTTGGAACACTTATCATGGATTTCTGGACCACCCCCGCATTGCTGGTTTTGCGAGAGCAAGTAGCACAAGGAGCAAAGAAACCAACAAAGAAATTGGTCTAACAAAGGAATTGTGTCTGTAGATTTTAAACTTATGTTTCTTTCTGATAACATACATTTTAACACTGATGTTCTTCCTGCGGGCTAGGTGATAGATGATCGTATCAGTATGAAATTTCTAAACACTAAAGCACAATGTTTATAGCAATAGCAATAGCACTTTAGGGGACTTCCGGTTGGCGAGGCTGAGACGAAGCAGGGCGAGGATCGAGCTCCATGTCCATAGCCCTGAATTTGCCCACTGGTGTAGTCCCTAGGGGTCCGCCGACCCTGGAGAGGTTGGTGAGGAACAGCGGTTCTCGGAACGGTGCGCGGCAGAGGGCTACTGAGCGCAGCCACGGAGAATGGCAGAGTCGATCGGAGGGCAAAGCTGTCACGAATGGCGGCCTGAGGTCTCGGCAAGCCACCGAGGGAAGTCCAAAAGAGAGGAGCAAACTGTGAAGAAGAATGTATTAGTTTTGTGGTGGAAGAGCGGTGCAGAGATTGGGGATTAGAGATTGATTGCGACCAGATGGCGATCGGCAGAAATTTGGGGCAGACGGAGATATCGGTAGCCAGAAATGGAAGCCTAGAGCGGCCATTAGAAGTGAATCCGAGCGAAATGGATATGAGTTAACGGTGTCCAGCTGACTAGGAGGGGAAGAAGGAACGTCGAGAGTTGCTTTTGAAGATTTATAACAGAGAAAGAGCTTTATTGGTAAGAAGAAGGAGTAAGAGGAAGAAGGATTAGATTATATACGGTTTGAGGAGGGGTTTAAAAAAAAGAATTTGACTTTAAAGCATATTGTGTCAAGGAGAGAAGAAATTTGCATTTAAAAATACTTGCGTTCTGACTGGAACAGTGATTGAAGTGGGGAGAGGAGAAATTCTAAAGATACTTTGATATTGCTATAATTTTATAATTCCACACCTCTACTATAACTTTAAATGTAAAATTAGATTTTCTGCAGAACATAAGAAGAGCTGCTAAGAAGGAGAAGGTTATAACGAAGGATATAATAAAAACTGTGGTCAACGCTTTAGAACGGTGGACTGTGTGGACAAAGGCAGTTAAGGAAAGTGGAAGAAAAGAGAAAAAACAGATTTGTCAAACGACTTAATATTTTCTACTATAATATAATATATATAAGATATATTAAATTTAAATTTATACAACTATATATAGAATATGACTAATTAATTAAGTGATTGAATAATTGATTGATAAGGAAGGGAGTGATAAGATATAGTAGATTTTTATTCAATTTGTTATTAACTATTTAATTGGTATAGCATCTTAAGTCTGAGTAGTGTGGAGTGGGATTTTGGATTCTAGAGTTGATTGGTATTTAATTTAGAATAGACGAATAAGACCTGATTGTCGGAGTGAAATTAGGACGTGTAAATCAAAAGTGGATGTTAATTTGGGATAGGATATCTCAAATCTTGAATCAGCAAAAAGAAATCCTAAAAGAAATGGCATCAGGGTACACCGCAGGGAAAGCAGGGAAGAAGGCCCCAGGTTATTCATCCGCAACAACCATAACGACTACACCAATGACACAGAAAACGTTGGAGGGAATGATAATAACAGATAAACCAAGCGTATCATCTCCTAGCTCAGGTACACAGGCTACATTACTGGCAATACAAGATTCAATGAGTAAGATGCAGGAGATGATGTACCAAAGCCTTCAAGAAATTAAATGTGAGATGGGAGGGATGAAAAATGAGATGGGGGAGCTTAAAATGGAAGTTAAAAGAGATATATCTAAATTGGATGAAAAAATGGAAACAATCCAAAAAAGATACAAAAAAATGAACAGGCTATTAAGGTGGTAGAATTAAGAACAGATAAGGTAGAGAAGAAGGTAGAGGCAATTGAACAAAAAACGATAACTGCAAATAAAGACCTCGAAAATGCAATTATAAATATGGAGATGGAACGTGCATCTCTGTACTTAAGATTTCAGAATGTAGTAGAGGTCAAGGATGAAGATATAGTAATGACAATGATAGAATTAATAGCGGACATATTACAAAGAGACAAGCAGGAATTCCAAATAGAAATAGAGGAAGCATATAGGGTATCTACCAATTATGCTAGAAAACACAACCTGGCGAGAGAAGTACATGTCAAATTTTTAAGGAGGAAAACAAGAGCTGAGGTTTACAATTTAGTGAGAAATAATTCTATTACATACAAAGGAAAGGAATTGATAATATTAAAGCAAATTCCTCTTAGAGTAAGAGACCAAAGGAAAATTTACAAACCATTAGTTGCAGTGTTACAACGGAGAGAAATTTTATTTAGATGGTTGACCCCGGAAGGATTGCTAGCGACATGGAGGGGGAAGAAACATAAAATAGACACGTTAGAGAAAGCTCAGGAACTGCATGATTTAATTGTGGGAGCAGAGGAGGAGATGAGCAGTAAGGAAGATCTAGGCCCCCAAGGAGGAATAAATTCAACAAGTAGTGCAACAGAGAAGAGGATTGTTAAAGATCAATTGGAGAGTGAGACGAATAGGGTAATAACAAGAGCACAGTCAGCGAAAGAACTAATTGAAGTTAAATCTAACGGAAAGTCAAACTAGAAGGGATAAAGAGATATGGAGAGAGAAACTAAATTGATCTCCATAAACATAAACAGGCTTAATTCGGTGATCAAACGTAAAAGAATTTGGTCTAAATTAATTAAGTTAAAAGCAGATATTATTTGTCTACAGGAGACGCATATTAAAGCGGAAGAACAACATTATTTAGAATGTCCTAAATTAGGTAAATTGTATGTAGCATCGGCCAAGGAGAAAAAAAAGGGGATAGCAGTATATGTTAAGGTAGGAATACGCACTGAATTGATTTTTGCGGATCCAAATGGAAGAATATTAATATTAGAGGTGGAGATAGGAGGAAAAATATATGTGTTAGTAGTTATATATGCACCTAATGAAAAACTGAGTGATTTTTATAATGGATTGTATAATAAAATTTCTGATCTGGGGCAGAGGAATTTATGTATAATTGGAGATTTTAATGGGATAGCCGATAAGAAAATGGACTATATTAGTATTAAAAGTTGCATAATGAGAAAGAAAACACTCCCAACAACATGGCATCAATTAGCGGAAAAATTTAACTTAATGGACATTTGGAGATTTAGGAATCCAAAACAAAAACAATTTACTTTTTACTCCAATCCACATCAATCCTGGTCGAGGATAGATATGGCATGGGCGAACAAGGAAACGATAAATGAGATTGAACAAATTGATATTTTAACCAACTCTTGGGCTGATCATAACCCCATTCAAATGATATGGAGAGGGAAATCCAGCATAAGAAGGAGATGGACATTCAATTTACGAATTCTGAAAGAGGAAGAGTTTGTTAATAAATATACGGAAGGAATTAATCTGTTCTTACAGGAAAATTGCACACAGGGAATGTCAAGACAAATTATATGGGATACTATGAAGGCGGTTACTAGAGGAATGGTAATTTCTTATATGGCAAAAAAAAAATAAGGAAAGGGGGAAGCAGAAAAATGAGTTGGAAAAAAGATTAAAGGAATTAGAATCACAATTACAAAGTATGCCACATAAAGAAAAAATGAGAGAAGAATGGATGATGGTTAAGCATAAATTAGTTATACTAGATCAGGAGGAAATAGCCCGAAGCCTAAAATTGGGAAAACAATCTCACTTTGAGCATGCCAATAAGCCTGGAAGATGGCTTGCATATAGATTGAAAAAGGAAAGAGAGGAAAGAATAATTTGCCATCTACAGGATCAGCAAGGAGAAATACAATCTTCGATAGAGGGGAAAAAGAAAGTGGTCCATGAGTTCTTTATGAAATTATATAAAAGAGAGAATATAGATAGGAATAAAATTAAAGACTATTTGGACCATAGTGAGAAATTAGATATGAAAGAGGACCTTAAAGGGAGATTAATGGAGGATATATCAAGAAAGGAATTGAGAAGGGCAATAGCAAAAAAAAAATAAAAAATCCCCAGGACCAGATGGCTTCCCATGTTCCCCCCCAGCATGGTCATGTTCAAGTTCAATCACCGCCTGCCGCCAGTCACCAGTTTCACTTGGCCGGCCGTGCCCCCGCAGCATTGTGGGTTGACTTCTGCCTCTATTCGTTCCATAAGACGCAGGCATTTTTCCTCCCACTTTTGGGTGACAAAAAAGTGCGTCTTATGGTCCGAAAAATACGGTACTTTGACTATACTCCTCTGAACATGTTCCAAGTTGTCAATGTCTTTCCTAAAATGTGGTGCCCAGAACTATACACAATATTCTGGGTTTGGGCTAATCAATAATGACAATTTCATCCTTTCAGTGAGAACTTTTGCTTTCATTTTAAGTGAATTGAAGATTTTTATCAGAAATAAACCAGGACAAATTTTAACTATATTAACAAATTGCTGAAATAAGCAAATCACAGCTGATGAGGATATTGCCTTCAGCTAACTACAGATGATAACCACTAGGATGATCTAAAGCAGAAATTAATGTATGTGAACTCTTCCTCTTAGTGATGTTTGGAAAATACATACACTTCAGGTTCACTGGATCTTTTTTCATAACTGTAAACAATGATGTGGTATTGTTTTATTTAAATAGTAAAATGCTTCAAATAAAAAAGAATGTTTTGGATTACTCTCCCATCAATCTAAACTCCCATCACTCAACTCTTTGTATATGAGTTCTTATCATTATTCTGATTCAGACTTGCAGTACTATATAACAGAGTTCAAAATGGCCATTGAGGCCATCAAGTCCTGCTCTCCTCTCTCTCAAAGGCAAAGAAACTGCAGCAGAGAGGGGACAGATCTTTGCAAGGTAAATGAGTCTGGTGTGGCAGGATAGGAGGAGGGAAGCATGAGGTATCTCAGTGGGTCGGGAAGACCCCCATGGCCTTCCCGACCCTGTGACACCTTGTGTACTTAATGAATCACACATTCGATTAGTGAATGCATGGTCGAAAGCAGGTAGTGACCATGTACAAGTTATGTGATTCACTCTTACAAATCTTCGAGTTATGAATCTAATTGGCGAGGCTTCATCACATTTGTAACTCGAGGATTGCCTGTACACAGAAAAGAGATGCTATTAGAATCTAAATGGGTGACATATCTGGGTCTACCGTCTACTGATATTTGAAGAAAGGTTTAAGATAAAAACAAGAGAATAATTAGTAAATGAAGGATTTGTTTGTTTTTGGTTTAATTATTATAGATTTTTTGAAAGATTTAAACTTGATAAAAAAAAACTTTCTGTTTTTGTAGAAGTTAAATCTGAATTGGATATGATTTTATCTTCTGGAGATGACCACCTGATTGCTAAAGTTTATCAAATGTTACTTAAGATGAATCTGTAAAATGAATATGTTAAAGATTGTATGAAAAATGGGAGAAAATGTGGTTACAATTTAATGCTAGATCAATGGAAGAATATAATGACCATGGTTTGAAATTCACTTTGAGTTACAGTTAGAAAGAATTTTTTTTATAAAAGGATGTACTATTGGTATTTGACTCCAAATTAGATTGACAAAAATATATAGAGGGATCTTCAACAAGTCTTGGAAAATGTAACCAAAATCCAGGTACATTTTATCACATGTGGTGGTCCTGTAAGTATGCTAAGTCCTATTAGACAAATATAACGAGGACAATAATGAAATATTTAAAATACAAATAATAATAAAAGCTGAAGCTTTTTTCTTGATATTATGGACAAACCAATTGAAAAACATTTTGGGACATGGTTACATGGTGACTGCTGTGAGGATTGCATATGCTAAGCATTGGAAAAAATGGATTGATTGAATTAGCAGAAATGACAAAATTAACTGCTTTGATTAGAGACAATGGATTATATAAGTTTATAAGAGATTGGAAGCCATTTGTGGACTTTCTGTGTTAAAAACAATGACAAATAGTTAACAGAGGGAGTTGAGGATTAGTTTTACCCTTGGGATAACCTGTGGAATGGTTTATTTACATATATATTGTGAACGTATGTTAGGTCAATTCAATTATTAGACAAATAGATTTTCACATCAGGGTTATTTGCTTATATAATATAGCATTAGTCTATATTAGGGATGGCCCACCCTAATTGTCTTGCCTCCCTGTGAGGGATACAACTCTAGAGAAACTCATTCCCACCAGACAATTATCACCACTTATACCTAGCTGCTGTCACTTCTCCAGAGTCCATGAATAGCTAAGGAGAGCATTGGTCTAAAATAGGGACCCCCCAAACCCCAGTCCATGGATAGGTACTGGTCTGTGGATTGGTACTGGTCCGGAGTCCATTGGAAGTCAGGCCACACAACCAGTGGGAGAGTGCACAAAGCTTCATTTCCGCATGTGCGGGATTAAGTTGAGCATGCAAACCATCTCCTCCACTCCCTGCTGCTGCCGTAGTGATCTGTGCACCCACTGGTCTAATGAACTGTCATGCCTCAGCATATAACTTTTATATACTGTTGTTGCACTCTAGCCCCATCTAGTGGCCGGTAGACAAAATACCAAGTACATTGTTTGAAGGTGACCCAACCCATTTTACCCATCAGCCCGCACTCTCAAATCAAGTGCACCCTGGGAAGCCAGACTACATTTCCTTTAGCATTTGGAGAAGGCAGAAGCACAAGAAGAATCTACTTTAATCTGTGGCACATGGTCATCCAAGCACAAACTCATATCCCACACACAAAAGCATGGCTGGTGAGATTTAAATTGCTTGTATGTATTAATTGTTATGTTCATCAGTAACTTAATACTGCCTATCTTCTATTTGGTTCTCATTGTATGTATTCCTATTTTCCTCAGTTTCACCATATCCTGTTCTTTCAATAAAGCATTCAGAACTACCCACATGGTCTATTTTATTGGAAGAAAGGTGGGTTTAGCTGCAGGTAAAGCTGCACACAGACTAATGTGTAGTGAGGACAGAACATGAACTGATGCTTATTATTACTTGGCTAATCAGAATATTTGGTATTATTGGCTTATTGTTTTGCTAAGAATGCATTAAAATTTAGGATGCTAAAATATCATATAATGAAGGTTTACATTTGTTTAGAAAATGCTACTTATATTTCAATTCAATAATTCATTCTCTCTCTCTCTCTTATCCTATTAATTGATTAGATATCACCTTTCACTTATATTCTTCAATAAAAAAAATCTAATATTAGTTTTCCAAATAATGCTAATCTAATATCATTGTAGACTCAATCTGGGGCTGATTTGTTATTGCAATCCATGACTTCCTAATACTTACAAAATATATCTAATAAGAAGAATTTTTAAAATAATTGCTGGCAAGTGTGTGTATGAGATCTTATAACAATTCAACAGATCAATACATGTAATCCTTGACTTACAACAATTCATTTAGTAACCGTTCGAAGTTACAATGGCACTGAAAAAAGTGACATGACCATTTTTGCACACTTATGACCATTAAAGCATCCCCATGGTCGTGTGATTTACATTTGGATGTTTGACAACTGTTTCACATTTATGATGGTTGCAGTCTTCCCGAGTCATGTGATCCCTTTTGCAACCTTCTGACAAGCAAAGTCAATGGGGAAGCTAGATTCACTTAACAACTGGGTTACTAATTTAACTGCAGTGATTCACTTAACAAACATGGCAAGAAAGATCGTAAAATGGGGCAAAACTCACTTAACACATTTCTCACTTACCAACATAAATTTTGGGCTTAATTGTGGTCATAAGTTGAGCACTACCTGTACATGGAAGGTGGAAATGACTAAAACACTGGTGCTAAAAATAAGATTAATAAGATTAATCTTTAATTGCCATATTTGAGGCTGAAATGCACAAAATTGTAATCACAACTTTATATCATTTGTTTCTCAAGGATGCAGCTTTTTTAACAAGTTCCACATTTAGTTTACTTTATGGTCATTGCACCTTGTACAATGAAATTAAATGCCATCTTGGTATTATTGGCTTATTGTTTTGCTAAGAATGCATTAGAATTTAGGATGCTAAAAAATCATATAATGATCTTTTATGTACATCATACATAAAAAAAACTACAAAAAATGAAATAAAAACATACATCCTTCACATTCTGTACAATTGAACTGAAAACCCTTGATACTGCATTAGTATTACACTATACAGTAGAATTCAATAGATTTACCCCTTTGGGATACAAGCTGTTTTTCAGCCTATTTGTCTTTACTTTATTGTCCTGTACCGTCTGCCAGATGGTAATAGTTTAAAAAAAAAGGATGCCCAGGATAAGATGGATCTTTAAGAATGTTTTCAACTTAGGAGCAGGAGCTATAAAGCTCTTCTAAGGAGGGGAGAGGGCAACCAATGATCCTTTGGGCAATGATGTTAACCCTCTGGAGCACTGTCCTATCTGCCACTGTGCAATTAGCAAACCATACACAGGTACAGTAAGTTAAAATACTATCTGTAGTGCAGTGATAGAAGGTTACCAGCAATTTTTCATTCAGTTGTTGTTTCCTGAGAAGTCACAGGTAGTATAATCTTTGCTGGACCCTTTTGACCAGTGCTGCAATGTGAGTGCCCCAGGTCAGGTCTTCTTTTATGATAACACCCAAAAACTTAAAACTGGCCGCTTGCTCCACTTGGTCTCCATTGATAACCAAGGGCTGGATCTATTCCTTCTTTAGTCCATTATAAGCTCCTTGGTCTTATTGGTGTTATGGACCAAGTTATTGTCTCTACAACACAAAAGCAACCGGTCCACCTCCTCTCGGTAGGCAGACTCAAACCCCTGCCCCCCAAGATGAGTCCCACCACTGTTATATCGTCTGCAAATTTAATAATAGTATTACTGGTGTGAGTGGGAAAGCAGACATGTACATAAAGAGTATAGAGTAAGGGACTCAACATGCAACCCTGTGGTGTACCAGTGTATTTACAGTACTTTAGGATAGCATGACTAGTAGACTATTGATACATGAGTTGAACAAAAATATTTTATACAATCTTGAGAGGATAATTCTTTGTTTATATTTTGTTTATAGTAAAATTTATTAGTACTTTGATGATCTGGGCTTTTATGATCATATTTTTCAGTGTTTCCCACACTTCTTGAGTTGTTTTCCCCTTTAGGATTTCTATTCATGGAAATTTTGCTTAGGCTCTCTCTGAGTTTGTTAAAAATCAGCTCTTTTAAAATTTAACCAATTGGATTATATTTGGTTGCTTGTGTTTGCATTATATTGAATCCCAGTATTATGTGGTCATCTTGCCCAAGGTTCCAGCAATTTCAACTGCCTTCTTCTCTATTAGTAAGAATTTTCCTCTAGTTCCCTCCTCTACTTTTGGATGATAGAGTTGTCAGCTAAGTTGGTTAGCAATCTGTTCGATCTTCCACTTGATGCAAAATTTGTCTCCCAGTTGATATCAGGGGAGTTAAAGTCCCATTACTACTGTGGTATATTTCCTTCATATATTTGTTAATTAATTAGCAAAGAGGTAATCTATTTCTTCTGCTTGGTTGGGTGGTCTTAGTATATGCCTATAACAATGTCATCCCCCCCTTTTATATTGAGCCATATGAATTCTAGGAGGTTTTCATCCTTGGTTTTGTGTATTTCTGCAGAGATGTAGTCATATTTTATATATAATGCAACTCTACCTGCTCTTTTGTTAGGTCTGTTTCTTTTGAATAGTTTGTATCCTTCCATCAGTACATTCAAGTCATGATTTTCATCCCACCAAGTTTCAGTAATGGCAACTATATAATATCAGCCTTCATGTACTAAAACTTCAAGTTCACCCTGTTTTTCCCCTAAACTTTGAGCATTAGTGTATAGGCATCTGAGTTTTTTATGGGTCTTGGATATGTTTCTTATATCTCCTGCTCTGTAACTGGGATATCCATCCTATCCATCACTCTCTACTTCATTTTTTTTCTTTTTTATTTCTTTTTTCTCTTTACTCTCTTCTTCTTTATGAGATTTGTTATCTAATGCTTTTTGTTTGGAATTAGGTTCTGAATTAGGAATTAGGCTCTTTTGATAAGATGAGACCATCGTTTTCCAAATATATTGTTTCCAATTCTTGTGAGGTGGTCCCTTGCCAATACAAGTAGGCAAGCTATACATCTAGAAAACATGATAGAGAAACAGATTGGCAATCTCCTTGTAGTTGGGACCCTTGAAAGGGATGAAGTGCCCTGTTTAGAAAAATAATCCATCACCATCATATGGTGGCAAATCCTTGGGAATGTGGGATGTTGGTAATAAAGTCTATGGAAGAGGTCTTCCAGGGGTCTGAGGACACTGATAGTTTGAAAGAGGCCAATAGTTTTGAACAAGATATAGTTAGCCTGATGACAGAGAGGAAAACTGGTAGCCCGATGAAAGACTGGACAAAGACTGAAGGCATCTTTGATAGCAAGCAGTTCTTTCTCTCAGATGATATAGTTGACTTCAGCCAGATTCAGCTTCTTTGGATGAAAGCTATAGGGCAAGGCGTGTTGTTTTGTATTGTGGGATTCAGGAAGACTTCTATAATGGTCACACTGGAGAAACTGGCCTCAATCATGAAGGGCTTCACAGAGGTAGGGTGGTATAGAAGGAGGACTGACACAAACATCGCCTTTAGGCAATGGAAATTCCACTGCACTTCAGGACCCCCTAGGAAAGGCTCTAAGAGTAGTTCAGAGATGGGAGCAGCAAGGTGTAAAAAGGCAAGATAGGTGATAGATGTTTGTGAACTCCCAAAACTATTATTATACATCTCTTTTTTTTCCTTGGGGACTTCCAGTCTTGGATTACTTGAAACTTTCTGAGATGCTCCAGGATGACTTGACAAGTGTGGAAAGCTCCTGTAGTGTCTTGCTTGAAGAGGCATCTGTGCTGGTAGCAGGGCTTTTTTTCTGCCGGAACTCGGCGGTACTGCGTTCCGGCACCTTTTAAGAGTCCGCGTCACGTGGTCCGT
>JAOYMU010000274.1:60302695-60313481 GCA_025802295.1 Psammodynastes pulverulentus
TTTTGAAGGCATGTTTAAATACAATTAAATTAAAATTATTAAATCAAAACAAGTGGGCCACTGAAAAATTATCAAACATTTACCGGTCCGCGGTGATAAAAAGGTTGAGGAGCACTGATCTACATGAATAGAATCTCAAAAAACAGGACAAGCAGTTATTGTCTTTACGTTACTATGATTTCCCCAATGCTGGTTTCCAAGCTGAGGTAGCTTGATGAACTTTAGCTACAAAGAATTATTAAAACTGTTTGCTTGTAAGGACCAACCGTTCCAACTCTCTTTCCTCCGGCCCCCTTCAGCATTTTAGTGAAGGAAATGCCTCACAATATAGGAGAGCAATCAGTTCAAAGAATCAGTGAAGATATAGAAATGGGTATTCTTCATTACCTTCATTATAAGAAGAACTTAAAATGGGCCTTCAGCTAGGTCTCATTTTCTGCTCAATCTAATCCATCCCTAGAGTTCCTCCACTTAGGCTACAGTTAATGTTCCATCTACTTCATCACCACAGTCACTTACATGAACAATTCAATAGGCTTATGTGCTCTACAAGTTTGCCAAAGGCATAGCTGTCTCTGCTTAAAAGAACAGCCCATACGTGGCAGCTGCCCTGCCCCACTTAAGTTTTCCGGATTTTTTAGAAAACTTTGATTGTTCTGAATATGAAAAAAAAAAATCTATCCTGTCCTGGTAACATTCTTATACTTATTACAGTGCTTGTTTGTTCCAGACAGAAATGAATCACCAAAGTTTTTGAACCCTCTTATGATTTTGTAAATTAATTGTAAAAGAACAAATATTTGGATTTTGCTGACTCTTGCTCCACCCTGCTGATTTTTTTTTCATTGTCATATACAAACTAGAAAGGCCGACTTTTCAAACATGTACCCAGATTGGCTTAATTTAAATTTAATTTTCTTGGCGCACAATTGAGATATCTGTAATGCTGAATTTTATAACATGTAGTATACAAGCTGGGAAGGGTGTGGAAATCTCCTTAGCTGACAGTGATTTAACCCAGTTGCCTTGTTCTTGTTTAAGAGGAAATACAGACAACCATTTTATGTTGCTAACCCTACCATGACCATTTCATCACACCAAAACTGTAATTCTGAACATTGCCCAGCGTGTTTTACAAACAAAAGTAATAGAACTTGCAGCAACACCCAGAAGAAAAGCTGCGTGTTTCAAAGATGGGTGCAAGAAACAGTTGTAAACAGCTTATTGTTTTCATTACCAATGATTTGTTTATTCACAGAACAGTCTCCTGTAAAATATTAAATACAACCTAAGCAACTAATGCACTTTTTCCGTTTAAATACTGTTCAATTAAAAATTAATGTGGCACATAATTTTGATCTCTGCCTGTAATTGTAAAAATTTATGCATACAGATTAATTATAAAGTAAAACACACATTTCCTTTTCAAACCACCATTAAATTTGCATCTGGAGTGGGATGATGGATTTCACTTTAGAGGACTATACTCAATAAAAATATTTTTTGCAGACTTTGAGAAGTAGGAGGAAGTGTCTTTACAGTACTCCCTAGAAGCAGGCATTCTTGCAAAGTTGCTTTCAACTGATATAAATTATTGCTCAGGAAATCAACTTGAAAAAAAAATAATTTTCCCCATTTCTTTAGAACATGATGAAAAGGAAAAGTATATAATTTTGTTGAAATTAAAAAGAAAAATCAAATGTACTTGATGTTATTTGAAAACAGCACCAATTTAATGTCATTTTTTTTCAGTGAAGAAAATAATCACTCTGCAGAATAGACATTGGAAAAAAACATGAACAAATATCCTAAACTGCTGTGTGAAATAAATGGGTGTTGGTGCTTGGGCATACAACATGCTGCCATCGTTTGGTATGCTTCTTTTAGTTCACACTCACCTGGGCAGGAAAACAGGTAGTCCTCAACTTACAATCATCTGTTTAGCAACCTCCAACTCTAAAAGTACCCATGGTTTTCCCCTAATTAAAAGAGCAAATATTTCCCTTCCCAGGTGTTACCGGTCACATTGTCCAATGAAAGTAGCTGGGAGATATTTGTATATTTTTAACTTCTAATAAAGATTGTTTTTAAAATTAAAAAAAGTAGCTGGGAGGCTCCTCTCCTCCTTCACTTGCCACCTGTTGGGATGACCTTGATTCCCACAAGAAAACTTTTTGTTTTGACTGGCAGCTGGTCTATCTACTTCCTCCCTCCCTTCCCCCTTTTAAAGTTTGTGGCAAATATGAGGCAGGAAATGAGGGCTTCAGCCAGGTTTGCTTCAGAGTTGACAGACTACCTGTATGTAGAATTCAATATGCAGACATCTGCCGAAGGCTAGCATATAAACTGTGGTTACAGATTCCTCAGAAATACAGGTATTTTGTCTCATTCAGACCCAGAATGTGATAGAGGCTTAAAAGGAGTTTTGTCAGGAAATATACTTTTGAAAGAGAGTTTGCATGATGTCCACCAAATGTTTCCCTTAGAGATATGGGGAATGCCTAACTTCCAGAAATAGTGGTACCACAATTCAAGGATGAAGTTGACTGGCGGTTTCTATTCTTCAGTTGTAAAGGGAAAATAAATAAGAGGCACACTGCTTTTATTTAGTCATCATTATGGAGCATTATTTAGAAGGCTTGTTTATTTCCAGAAGGGATGCAGTGAAAATTGGCAGAAAGGAAGCTGATATGAAAGGAATTCAGGAGAGCCGCAAGCCATGTTGAGGTGTGTGAACTTTCGTTTGACTGCTGCCAGAGATTAATGTTTAATGTAGAAGGTTTAAATCCAAATTTAGATGTTGCTAGTCTTAAGTGTTCCAATTCCTATTCAAATGACTCAGATTCTGTGCTCTGAAGAGCTTCAGAATGGCAGAAGTCAAGATGGATAATGCCTTGAGGAAGGATCGTTTTGTGCCTACATCTCATCTTGACACCATATCACATCTTGTGGGCTCCTTGCACATAGAAGCTAAAAATGAAAAAGTTATTTCCAAAGCCTTTAAACAACGCCATTCATTGTGAGAGGAGCTAAGCACATTGGAGATGGCAATTGTGATTTTCCCAAATGGGGGCCATATCTTTTCTTGATATATTGTAGATACTGTACCTAATGTCATGGTGCCTGCAGCTTTGATTTTCATGGTCAGCCTAGATTTATAGGAAATCCATTTCATGCCACGAGGGCTGAACTGCTACATTAACGTATGCTTCCCAGATCCACTGAGCCACAAATGCTGTGGTAAAGAGTGACTCAAGGAAGCACAGCAATTGCAGAGACTTCTCTCCATCTCTTTCATCAATTTAAAAATCACTTTATTAAACTTCTGAACATAGAATCACAGCTGATGGAAAGCAAGATGAGATGGCACCACCTTCCTTCTACAAGCAAAAACCAATTTGACTGGCAGCAGAATCTGGTGTCAGAGGCAGTGATGGGATAACATTCTAGAGGCTAATTTTCTACACAGCAAAAGGGGGATTGATTGCACACCAGCTCAGCGCTTGGATCCATCTCACCACCACTCTGCTACCTGAAGGGGCAGCCTCACTTGGTTTAACGGTGCAGCTGGTGCTGAACTAAACAGAACAATTTAAGGGGAAACCAGCCAGTCTTGGTAGCCTTTCTGAGCAAGTAAGGCATCTAAAGGAGTAGAAATCTCTGCTCGGTTTCTTTTTAGGGAACTGTAGACCTAAAGTTTCCTTTTAAAAAGATACTGGAAAGTGTAGCTTGGGGGAATCTATTAACATGCGAAAGGGAAGAAACTCTCCTGTCCTAAATATTGCTCTCTTGTGTAATTCTGCTAACCAATTTCCCCATCACCACCAAAAAAATAGAATTGCTTACTGCCTGAGCAGGCCTGATGAGTTATATTTCCAATACAAAAGGATCTTGACAGACTTGAACATTGGGCGCTATCTAACAAAATGAAATTCAGTGGTGAAAAATGTAAGGTTCTATCTTTAGGCATGAAAACCCAAATGCACAGGTATAATAAAGGTGGTACCTGGCTCAATAATAATAACTGTGATAGGGATCTTGGAGTCCTAGTAGCCAATCATTTAAATATGAGTCAGCAGTGTGCTGCAGCTGCCAAAAAAGCCAGCACAGTTCTAGGCTGCATTAACAGAGAGATAGAATCAAGATCACATGAAGTGTTAATACCACTTTATAATGCCTTGGTAAGACCACACTTGGAATACTGCATTCAGTTTTGGTCGTCATGATGTAACAAAGATGTTGAGATTCTAGAAAGAGTGCAGAGAAAAGCAATGAAGATGATTAGGGGACTGGAGGCTAAAACATATAAAGAATGGTTGCTGGAACTGGGTATGTCTAGTCTGATGAAAAGAAGGACTAGGGGTGAAATAATAGCAGTGTTCCAATATCTCAGGGGTTGCCACAAAGAAGAGGGAGTCAAGATATTCTCCAAAGTTGGGACAAAAAGCAAGGGATGGAAAACAATCGAGAGAAATAACCTAGAACTAAGAAGAAATTTCCTGACAATTAGAACAATTAATCAGTGGAACAAATTGCCTCCAAAAGTTGTGAATGCTCCAACACTAGAAGTTTTTAAGAAGAGATTGGACAACATTTTTCTGAAATGATATAGGGTTTCCTGCCTGAGCAGTCCCTTCCAATTCTGTTATTCTATTCTATTCTATTCTATTCTATTCTATTCTATAGCAAAAAAAGAAAGACATGGCTGCTTTAATGAATAGTTGAGAGATGTGCTTATGTGAAACACTTTCTATACATTTGTGAAATCTGCACAATCTTTTCAGTCCCACCATAGTGAGCTTTCAAGCTCCAACCAAATCAGTTTCTTTGGGGTCTATTTGGCATGACCAACCCCACTTCTTATTCCAGAATAATATTCTCTCCTTATGAAAACTGTAACCGTGCAATGTTTTCTGAGCACTTATCACAGCACCAATACCTGAATGAAGTTAGGCACTTTCTTTCCTGCTGTCTTATTAGAACATCTCAGAATCCCATCATGGTAGGCTTTGACTGATTCCTTTTTCAGTGCTTCCCAAGAAAACAACCTAAATTTCCTAGTATTTAACCACAAAGTGTAAATAACTGGTAACTGAAAGCTGTGTGGGCCAGGAGCCCTGGGATACATGTTATTATTTATACATAACTTGTTAGGAACACAACATAAATACTGCAGGAAAAACCTCGATTTCTAATTTGTTGCCCTTTGTGTTAAAGTCTGCTGGGACAGTAAGATAAAGTAAACTGCAAAGGTTACTGAAGGGACCTCATTCATGTATGAGAAAAAAAATATTAATATGACGTAGCTGTTCTAATTATGACAATATTCTGTTTCATTAAACACAAAATTGTCACAGCTATCAACGTTTTGTACAATGCTGAGTGCAAATTTTACTGATACACGAATAACAATATTTACTTAATGCAAAAAATTGCAGGGATACTTACACGTTTGGCAACACCTATTATAAGGATCATGAATTCACTTGTGGTAGGTTTCTATGTATTATTTATTTATTGCGTTTGTTAAGGCTGCCCACTTATTAATGCACACATACATATTTTTTTTAGTCTAAAACTTAAAAATGTGCAGCAATGACTTCAATCTGACTACGGCTAATCACAAGTAATATTCTAATATCACAATAATAAGTATGAAACTCCTATGAATGAACAATATTATGACTGTAACTCCCAGCATTCCCCCTTAGGGAAAATTTGGATTGTGGGAGGGGGAGAGAGAAAAAGTGGTTGTTTGGAGCTAATTATGATTATGGCTCATATTCCTTTATTAAAATATTGTGTGTCTGAGAGAGTGAGCATTTCATAAAAAAAATAAATGAATTATTAATTTAAAAAGTGACAGAAATAAGAAAAGCTCTTATGGGATCATAAATGAAAAGGCCCCTGCCCTGACCCATGGCAAAACTGAACGACCAGGAGTTTTCAATAAATCAAAAAAATGGGAATCCTGTTGTTTGTGCTTTTGTGTTTCCAATATAAAGTTGCCTGTCAAGGAAAAGTGCATTTCAGGCAGTTTGCTTAATGACTTCATAGCAACATTGCTGAAGGAGATTGTGACTTTCAGGACCACAGCAATGTTCCTCTTAATGGCTAGCTCACTTTTCTGTTAGGGTCAGCTTTGGAATTCAGAAGTGTCTGTCATCAGTTTCTCCTACACCTTCTTTGAATCTGAAAACTTTTTCTTCTTCATACCCACCCTACTACCTCAATTCTTGAGGACCTGTAAGAGTACAAGTTGACCCGAAGCATCAAGCGTCTGATGTCCAAGCACAGGAAATTCGTCCTATCTCTACACTTGGAGATTATACTGAGTGGTTTGGTCAGGGTTACAGTTCAAGTACAAGAAGTGCTGGACTGAATGATAATGATACTTATCCTGAGTGATAAGTAGAGAATGAACCCTGTGTATACTGAACCTAGACTGTCTGATGAAATACACCCAGGATGGCTAATCTTACACTTAAATGTATAATGGCAAGGGCTTGAATTAATGTGTCTCCACCCTTTTTGATACAGCTCTTAGATGCATGTTCTGCTAATCATTATACCAGAACAAGAAGTTTCAGCAGAGGTTAATGCATCTTGTAGAGAAATGGGAGATCCTCATTTCTTAGCAGTCTGTTGGCTTATATAACTGTTTTTAACAGAGACAGAATAATTTTCTTGGACTGAAAGTTGCTATGGAGTTGCTGCTTTCATGTTGAATAACTGGTTTAATTCTGGAAGTAGATCATGCAGTACTAAGTAGAGCTTTCTGTAGCCTATGCTACTCGGTTGCGCTTTTTTGGTTAATTTTTTTAGACAGCACCCTTGTAACATCAGCATTCCCTTCATCCCCTGTACCATTGTAGACGCAGTTGTGTCTTGCCATCAATAAGCCTTCCACTAAGGAAGAGGTCAAGTACCGCTAAATTTTCCAAGAACCAGTTGTTTAAGAATGCATGAAAATATTGAAAACAGCATTGCTCTTTTCTGTGAGATAATTGTAGTACTGTGCAGAACGGTGGCAAATGTCTCATGGGACAGAAAAAAGAGAAAAACAAGAGATCCTGGGAAAGCAAATGAAAACAAAAAGACAAATCAGGATTTGAGTTTCCTTTTCACTGGATTACAGTTAGAGTTCATCTTTATGGCCTCAATAATATTCATGATTGTGATTGCTTACTAGGTATCACTTTAATTAACATAGTTTTCCCCAAGGGAAGCATAATATTGGGGAAGGCTGGGTTGATTCATGTTTCTTAATAATATGTTGAACTGAACAGGTTTTTTTCCCCTATGAAGAGAATGAAGAGAAATTCTCAGACATCTTTACTTTAAAAAAAAAGTTATTTGGTTTGGTTTTTTTAATGCTTGCTTATTTCTTAGTGCTGAATCTATCCTATAGGTAAGTGTCAGATATTTTGATCTCAGGTATTTTAGTGAATAGTGAATCCATCGTGGTAAAAATAAAATTAAATAATCAACAACGTAAAAACTTAAGTTATAGTTCTTCATCATACTAGTGATGCAATTGATTGCTTTCTAAATTGGGGCCTCATCCATACCACGTTCTACACAGAGGACAAGGCTGCTCTTTGTTGGGTAAGGTAAATGGTTTTCATTAACCTTAATTATAGTTTTCTTCCTACAACAAGCTGTAGACTCCAGGAACCACATGATAAATTTCTAGAAATATGGCAACCTGTACTTTAAAATAAAAAAAAATGCCATGTTCCTTTTATGCTCCCCTTCAAACAGATAATCAAAATTTAATTGAAATGAGCCAATTCTTTATGGTAGCTACCAAGAAGCTCTTTCTGTAGAATTAATTATCCCAGGAACCAAGCACAGTAATTGTTTTATTACCCAAGGATTAATAGCTGTTTTCTTCTCCTCTTCCTCTTGATAAATTAACACCCAACTAGATATAAATGCATGTTGCAGCTTTCCTTGGTTATTTATTTAAAATATCCTTAGCCTGCTTATTGTCCAGAGAAGAAAATAACCAAGATGCAATACTAATACAGAATTAAAGGAAATGATAATTTTAAAACATACAATAATAATAACAATAATCACAATAATATTCACAGGCATTCAGCCTGGATTAACCATTAATAAAAAAAGTAGCAATAGCACTTAGACGTATATACTGCTTCACAGTGGTTTACAGCCCTTTTAAAGTGGTTTACAGAGTCAGCATATTGCCCCTAACAATCTGGGTCCTCATATTACTGACCTCTGAAGGATGAAAGGCTGAGTCAACCTTGAGCTGGTGAGAATCAACTTGCCAAACTGCTGACAATCAGCAGAATTAGCCTGCAATATGCATTCTAACCACTGCACCACTATGGCAGTACATGCTTAGGGCACCAAAGGAAGATCTTCTGCTCTATCTGTCATACCCTTAATTCTTTCACTGCCACACTTGATTTTTCAACAGTTATTGAATCTTAATATCTTGTCAATTAAGCAATGGAAGAAACAAGGAGTGCTTTTGTTGGACTGTGCCTGGGACATCAGTTGGTGACAATCCAGCCCTGGAAACAATAAATAGAAAGGCATGGTTAGGCTGTGACTAAGTCTTGACTGCAAAAATCAAGAACCAGGCAGATATGTTAGTGCCATCCTGACTTCCAAAGGAAAGCCTTCTTCTTTTTGGCTTATATTATTGTTGTGAACTGCTCAGAGATGTGTTTCATAAAATGAAAAGTTACATAAGTCTTTTAAATTCCAAAGCTGGGAGGTCACAGCAAAGAAGGACTTCTCTGTGTCCCTAAATTAATAGCCTTTCTTAATCATGGACTCTCAAAATTACCTCCCTTGCAGATCATAAAGCTCAGTGAAGTACCACATGTTTCTAAGTAACTTTGGGATCTTCCTGGTTTCTAGACATATCTATCTCCATTGCTTATCTAACTAACTAACTTTGGTTCTCACACCCAACTGTGTCTTCCTGCTAACTTCTATATATCCTGTAGATGTAATCAGTCTTGTGGGGGTTAATTCCTAACCAACTAACAATTTACAATGTTTTCTTGTACATTAGGGGGAAATAATGCAAGATATTTTGTAAATGAGGGATAATGTTCTTTTGGAGGACAATTATCTACAATACAATGTAATGCTCTGAATTATTTCTTTGTGCCAATAATGAAGGATAACATGTTTTATATGTTTTTTTTAAAAAGAGGCATATTATTTATTAAAGTTTCAAAAGCAGTTGATCTTTACCTCATTGCCATTTACACTGTTTATATACTAGAATAGTATAAATGGTGGTAATGGCAACATTGGAATCTTTATTTAGCATCTTGCTATAAATATCAAATTAATTTAAATGATTTCTGTCCGATATTACAGCTATTCAGTTGATTTCTAAATCTGAATGTTTCTAAATAAATGTAGTCTCATCTTAGACATAAAAAGCTGATTGAGTAACTTCAAGCCATTCAATCTCTCTCTCACAGAGAATCTTTTTCATTACTTTTCACTTTGCTTTTCATTATTTTATTAACGCTTTGATTGCTTTTTAAACAGGAATCCATGATTAAAATATTGTAATTCAAATATTCAATTAAAATTGTCCAGAAGTTCAACATAAAAAAAAAATAGGGCAATATTTTCCTCAGTAATCTTTTTTTCCTCAGTGATCTGTAGGGAAGCTGAACATGTTTGTGATTAAAAATTCTGTCCACTGGGGGGCAGCACCACAACAGATCTTAGTGACCTGTAGAGATTGGAGGTCCAAGGGAACATTGGGCTTTGTCCTTTGGTTTGGTTTGAATGCGAACACTCATGCCCTAGTGCAGTATGTTTTGTACTTGGCAAACTTTAAACTGATTGGGAATTTCTGGGACTTGAAGACCAGGTATCTTAAAGGTGCCAAGTTTTGGGGGAAAAAACCCTGCACTAGTCCATGAATGCAGAAAAAAGAGACATTGGATCTCCTCTGTCTCCCCTGCTCCTCCCCAGCTTTGTCTGAAATATTTAAAAATAGCACAGAAATTTCCCAGAGCATAGCTGATTAAATAGACTTTCAGACTATTACTAATGCTCTATAATAAAATGAAATTAATCTTTGGGGGAGGGGGAATACCACTCCTGTATGCAAAACAAGTTAGAGTCAGCTTAGCTATATTGGAAAAGCCAGTATTTCATATGATGTAACATCTCAGTAATATGTCAACAAATACATAGAGTATTCATAATGCCATATAATAAACTTTTTCTTTGTTCTTTCTTTGACTTGAACTTGGCTGTAATCTTATATCTCATCCCAAATATTCTACTGCAGCAGCGTAACAAAGCGCCCCCCTCCTTCAATATAAAAATAATCAACAATCTTCTTAATTAGAATTATTCCTGTGCCTCATAGCACCATTAGAAGATAACTAGAGCTCCCCCAAATGTGCAGGATAGGTGAGCACCACTAGTTGACATATTTACAAGTAGTCAAGTGCACAAAAACCATTTTTTTCTGCAGCCCAAGGTCATACATCCAAGAAGAGGACTAGGTTATGCTTGTTTAAGGGCACAAAGATAGACAAATTCACAAAGACCAGCCAACAGTGAGGAACAAGTATAGTAGACAAGTAGAGGTGGAAGAAATGAAGGTTTTGTTCATTGCAAGGGCCAGAGGATTGGGGTGCTCAGAGATCCCACCAACCTAATAGCAGCATTGCTCCCAAACATGGGGTTACAAGCAGTGGTGGGATTCAAATAATTTAACAACCAGTTCTCTGCCCTAATGACCAGCTGGGTAGGCGTGGCTGGGTGA
>JAOYMU010000274.1:60315268-60326770 GCA_025802295.1 Psammodynastes pulverulentus
AGTGGCTTAGCATTTTAAAATGAAATTTATTGAACTGTTTTATTGTTTTTACCCTGCTGTGAACCGCCCCGAGTCTTTGGAGATGGGGCAGTATATAAATTTAATTAATAAATAAGAAATAAATAAATAAATAAATAAAATCATAATATAAGGTTTAAGGTTAAGTCTGAAGTGGGCAACCTTTTTCAGATCAAAGGTCACCTTTGGCCTTTTCAGGCTGGGTGAAGTGTATCACTCTAATGAGGAAAATAAGGTCAGAGAAAAGAAGGGGAGGAGGAGGAGGAGAAATTAAATTAAATTGGAATTTAATTTATTTTAAAATTTCAGAATAGCAGAATAATTTTCTATGTTTCTCATATTAAAATTCAGGAATTACTTTGGAAGGCTTCCCACGGCTTCCAAGTTCTAGAAGTCGACATTCACAGATTATACTCCATTGAGTTAAATCTTTTTACACACATACACTTTTGTATGTAATACCACATCAAGTCAACCTCCACGGTTTATTTTTGCGAGAAAGAAGATCTTGATAATTCCAGATGCACATTTTAAGTCACATTGTTTTTGATCCATAGACAAGTCATTCTTTCAACTTCACCCTTATTCCTCCTTGTGTAAAAATAATCCATCAGTAACTACAGTGAAGCATTTGAGTGGTGTGGTGGCCTAGAGGTGGAGCTCTCACCTCACAATCAGGAGGCTGTGAGTTCAATCCTAGGTAGAGGCAGATATTTCTGATTAGATTAATAAGACTTCATTGCTAGTAAGGATGTGAAATTTTCACCACTAATGAAGAAATAATATTATATACCAATGATAGCTAACCTTTTTGGTGCCGAGTGCCCAAAGTATGCATGCACAACCCCAAAATCCAATGCGAGTGCCCCCCATGCATGCACCCCACCATATCCACATGCATCCCCCACACATGCGCCCCTCCCCTCTCACCCATTTTTGGCTTCCAGGTTGGTGCAGGAGGCCTCCCAGGCCCAAAAATGCAATGTGAGTGCCCCCCATACATGCGCAGCAGAGACCTGAAAACCAGATGGCTGACAGGAGATGCGCACGCATGCACGGTGGAGCTGGGCTGGGGCAATGGCTGGCGTGCCCACAGAGAGATCGCTGTGTGCCACCTGTGGCATACATGCCATAGGTTCATCAATACGGTTATATACCCTCTAATGGTCTATATTTTTGCTGCTATCTAATGGTCTATAATTTTGGAGCCCCTATTTGATACCCCTATTGAGTGGGAACCAGAAGGAAACCCTACTAATGAGTCTTGGAATGGGACAACTCGCTATGGCCAACTTGCTGCAGCCAACTCACCACAGCCACAACTTGCCACGGGACAATTCACAGCGGGAAAACTCAACACAGGACAATTCAACAATTTTATTTAATTATTTAAAATTATTTTTAAAGTATTTCAATTTTTGTCATACACATTTCATTTTAACTCTCCTTTTGCATCTTTTCTTTAATGATTCTATTTCACCATTTCTTCGATATTATGGAATTTTTGTCCCACCGCAAGTTGTCCCTGTTGACTGTGGTGAATTGTCCCATGGCAAGCTGGTCATGGCAAATTGGCTGTGGTGAGTTAATTTGGGAATAAAAGGCATTTAAATTACTTTTTTTCTGTTTTTACTCTTTAGGTAGCCAGCAGTAGGAGACTTCTATTTGTCAGTGTATCAATGGCAGATTTTTTTTTTAAAAAAGAAAGGAAATAAGTTTGTTATTGAGGAAAACTGACTATTTTGTTATGTGTGGGAGTGGGGAAGATATATTTGAAAAAGCAGAAGAGCCCTGGATGACTGCAGGGTATGATTTTTAAAAAGTCAAGCTAGTGGCCATTGTGGTGCTTTGTTTTTTAAGTACAGCAACAAACCTTTTAAGTACCTTGGAGACATCCCTGAGAAGTGCACTGCAGAAGTCAGATAGATTTCATAGCTTTTCAAAGCATACCGCAAACCAGGAGAATACTGAAGACTGATTCGTTGCAGGTATGTTGCTTTTATAATTTGCCTTGTGAAATGCTTATATCAATGTAATTTACATCTAAACAAAACAGTATTAATACATTAGCTGTTTCTGAAATTTTCATTCATTTTTTACACACAGCTATTCAGGCAATATGTGGAATATTTCAGGATCTTTAGAAATACACTTTTTAAACTGTGTATGAGCAGGTGCCTTGAGCTGGATAAAGATATTTCCAATTTGATCCGCCTTGAGCAGGAATAAAGAAATCCTAATGAACCTCAGCTTCATCTATCGCCCTTTCCCCACTGTGTACAGGTAGTCCTTGACTTACAACCACAACTGAGCCCAAAATTTATGTTGCTAAGTGAGAAATTTGTTAAGAGAGTTTTGCCTCATTTTATGACTTTTCTTGCCACGTTTATTAAGTGAATCACTGCAGTTGTTAAGTGCATAACACAGTTTTTAAGTGAATCAGGCTTCCCCATTGACTTTGTTTACCAAAAGGTCACAAAAGGGGATCACTGCAACCGTCATAAATATGAGCCAGTTGTCAAGCATCCAAATATAAATCACATGATCATGGGGACACTGCAATGGTCATAAGTGTGAAAAATGGTCATAAGTGACCTTTTTCGGTGCTGTTGTAACTTCGAACGGTCACTAAGCAAATCGTTGGAAGTTGAGGACTACCTGAATTTTATTTTATCATACAGTCCATTTTCCACTAAGAATTTTTGGAATGTATAATTATCTTTACCTGGCATCTTTTAACTGCAGTACCCAGCAAATAATAACAGACATTAAATTGAGCTTTTGTGGCTTATTTGCTTATACCTGTAGGCTTCAGTCACTCCTTACACAGGTACTCCCTAATCCTAATGTTAAAAAAAGGTTTCTTGTATAACTTCTTCATTTCTGTCTTCTCACTCCGTAGAATTTGGCCAATTATGGAATCTCCTCTCTGCACTATTGGTGCCCTAGCATCTTCCCATATGTTGTTTTCACATCACAAATGGGTTTGATGCCAAAATGAAGTGTGGGAGGAGGTTCAGACAAACCAGCCTGGAGAAGTCCAGATAAAGTTCTGAGGTCAGATTCACCCTGTTTCTCTTGCAAGGTTCTGATGGGCAAAGTCTTTCACTGTTGGCTGGTGATTTGCTGAAAAAGAATGGCAGCAAAAAGGAGGGGGGGGAGTCACCTTGCCTGTAGGGAGCGACACACAAGTCAGCACAGAATCATTTGACACTGATTATGGAGCAAGGTGAGGCTTGGGTTACAGCCAATTTTATGCAGGCCTTGCTTTGTGCCAGTTCAAAGATCAAGAGGTAGCTCTTGAATTCAGCAATGCTTGTTACTATTATGCTTATTACTCAATACAGAGTCCTTATTACTTCTTATCTGATGAATAGCAGAAAGTTAGGTGAACTTTGACAATGAGAGAAATGAACCCATGTTTCAGATGCCTGCTTTTTATCTATACTTTTTCTGCCTTTAAAAGGGAGAGTGGTATTTTTGTTCTCAGAAAGCAGACCTACAGGTAGTCCTTGATTTGCGATCATTTGTCTAGCGACTGTTCAAAGTTGCAAAAATGCCAGGTTTTTTTTTTACATTAATAACTGGATCCAGCACTTACAACTTTGCAGCTTCCCCATGGCCACATGATCAAAATTAGGGGCTTGGCTATCTGGCATGTGTTTACAAGAGTTGTGGTGTCCAGGGATCACGTGATTGCCATTTGTAACCTTCACAGCTGGCTTCCAACAAGCAAAGTCAATGGGAAAAGACGAATTTGTTAAATGACTGCCTGAGTCACTTAACAATCACAGTAATTCGCCTACTAACCACATCAGAAAAGGTCATACAATTTGGGGGCAACTCAACTTAATAAACGCCTTGCCTTAGTGCTTGAAGTTCTGGTTCCAATTGTGTTTGTATATTGAGGACTACTGTACAAGAGCAGGCTAGGCTAGGGGATGAAGTAGTTCAAGAAAATAGTTTCCCTCTGTTCTTTAAGAATTCTGTAAATCAAGATACTAGCTCTCAAAAGGGAGTAGGGTATTTTCAGCAGGAAATAGGAAAGCAAAAGGCCTACTACTCTCCCCTCGCATACATACACATGCACAGACACACAAACTATTCTGAGGAGCAGGAAACAAGTGAAGGAAACATGCAGTGGAAAGTCTGTGCTGATGCCAGAATAAAGGGCAAGCCAACACTGCTTTGTGCAGGAAATCCTCAGTGATAAGTAAAGTAACCTTTATTGATGGGTTTACCATCATTAAAAATAATCCCAAAGCAGTTCACGTTGGGAGGCTTTATGTTCAGCTTGTATATATTTGCAGATACAAAAAAGTACAGAACATCTCTCAAATGGCTACTGATCTCCTTCTAAGAACATTGAAAATGAAAGGTCCCTGCATTTCTTCCATTTGGAAGTAGATAGCAGACAGAGGCTGAAGGAATGGATATTTAAAGAGAGGGTCTGGGCACTTGTGCCATTCCATGCATGTAAGGAACTGAGTCTTAAATGCTTGCCTCAATTTAAACTCATTCTCAAGTTTAAAAATTAAGCTAAAGTGAAATTGTAAAATTTAATTCATTAACCATATTTAAAACTAAACTTACATTCAGTAGCTTGAGTCAATATCACTACCTTTTCATTCTGTTTACATTTTTCTTCTAGCTAGAAATGCTTTATAACATTTTTCAGATTAGACATATCGATTCATTTAACCCTTTACATCAATATTGAGTTTCCTGATGAAACTTTTTGGATTCAGACAAGTTTACCTGGTAGAACAGAACTGAAATTTTACTTTCCAGAATATCCTTCTTAGAATTTAGATCCTGTCTTTTAGATTTCTCCTGGATTTCTCAGAAAGAGCCTTTGTTCCCAGGCAAAGCTGTTAAGTCACTCAAAAACAACTGATTTGCTCTTCTTCCTGAAAAGACACATATTTGCAGTTTTTGTATTCTTTCTACTACTTTGAATCTGTTTCTTGCTGCAGGAGAAGGCAGGAGTAAATCCCCTTTACCTGCATCTATCCTTGACAAATCGATAGAACAGCTGCCTCAAATGTGCAAATGCCTGTCTTCTTTAAAAAAAAAATAGCCTCCACAATACTGCTTCCCACATTTTCTATGACATTTATCTTATCCCTTCCCCCCAACACACAGGACAAAATGAACCACGGTTTTGAACCTGATCTTGGGGCTGAAGATTGGCAAGTCTTCTCTTAGTTCTATTGTACTTTAGAATTGTATGAGAAGACTGTGCTACACAACTAAAGTATAAGAATAATTCTATACCACTCAATAGTTAGGCTACGCTGCAAAATTTGGGTTCCTGGACTTTGAAAATGTTGGCAATCTGCTACCAAACAAGCCCTTGTATTATATCTCGTTTTTCCCCTTATCCCTCATTTATTACAGAATTAGAATTTGAAGTTTTTGTTTCATTAAGAGAAATTTGGTATGACAGTGTTATGTGTATAATAGTTAAAATGTCGCATCATTTTGATATGCTTTTAATTTCATTCTGGTCAAGAGAAGTCATTTTCATCCCTTAAAACAGATAGAATTAAAAAGCCTGGGTAAGTATCTTAGGTCAGATTATATCTTTCTAATAGAACCTCAGCGCAATCATTTCTAAAATGATAATCTCCATACCCCCAAATTGCCAGTTAGTATGTCCATATTGGCTGGACATGATAGAAGTTGTAGACCAACATAGTGCATATAAAGCTCCCTGGTTGAGAAAAAGCTCTTGAGAACAGGGAAACAATAGTAGCTAAGGGAGCTCTTTTGTTTGACTCAAAACAGAGAAACTGTTGTTTTTTCCCTCAGATATCAGGAAATCAGCTGAAATAAGGTTGTGATTTTTCTTAAGCTGAATAAGCACAAGCAAACAGTATTCTCAGCTGCATTACCCTGAGAGACAGTGATATCTTTTTTTTGTTTTGGGTGAAATTCATCCCAGCTCCTATGTACCTGATTCAGCATTTTCCCCCTTTAAACGCATGTGGTTGATGAACCAGAGTGTTTTTGTCTCACACATTACAAATTTATCTGTCTATATTATTTAGATATTTTCCAGATTTACAGCTAGTTGCAAAGAAATCATTTCTCATTTTACTATTACAATAACTCAGTTCTCCATCCCTTGGCTGTGGTGTCTCTGTAATTAAACCGTAGTGCCAGCTATAGGATGCATCATACCAAATGAAAAATGTTAGCTATTTCCACACTTCAGAGACCCAGCTGCTCAGAGCATTAAAATTTTACTTAAAACATAAATTTATTGCGTTGTGATTACCATGGATTATGTTGTTATAAATGAACTGCACTGTAAATTGCTGTTTTTAATTAAAATACAGATTATTAGGAAAGGGAAGGGAATAAAGTGGGGAGAAGTTATGTTTCATGTAATTGCCTGCACACCCACAATACCTGCAGAGGTAGCGAAAGACCCATTTAGTGTTAAAAATCCTCTTTAGAGCTCAGAGTATGAATATTCAAAGACTCAATGCAGATAAATGTCCCTAATAAGAACGTATTTTATCCAAAAAGGGCAAGTAAAATAGGAAGATTGAAAAAACATGGTTTCTGAAGCACATTTTTCCTAGAATTTATTCCTTGCTTCTTCTCTTCCAACATTTGAATTCCACAGTTCATTTCTTATGGTTTTAGAAGTGTTGTGATAAAGCTTCCCATAGGGGTGACTAACCATCTGACATAGTAGGCACCATCACATGGTGTCATGCAAGTCTCTGACTGCCATTTAAAGAATTCTTTTGGAAAGCATTTCAAATTTAGAACGGCCAAATTGCTCTGTGGTCTCATGAGAATATTCAGAATTCTGGCAAGGTTTCCTCATCAGATATCAAACATTTGTTTTTATTTTATAAAATATAAGAATAGGGGATTGTAGCAAATATGTATAGCTAAGCATTGTTGGAGTTGCCCGAATTTGATTTCGGAGTTAGAAAATTAAACAATACACCAGGCTGCATGTAGGAGTACCCCAAGCTACTTATTGACTTCTAACTTCTAAATGTACTCCATGTGGATTATGGGGATCAACATGGATTCCATGTAATCAAGGGGTACAGTAGCTTCTATCAGGGCAATGATGTCTGGATATGATGTGGTTTTATTCTGAGTCCTGCAGGAATAAGTGGTTTAGAACTGGGAGCAACCCTCCCCTTTTCATAGCAAAGTGCTATGAACTCAAAATGGTGGTCACAATACAAATATCCAAAGGAGAGCAGCAGCTTAATTTATTACCAAAGAATGAAATGGATGCCATTTTTAAACAGCAGTAGAAAAGGGCCTTCAGAAATATCATGCTGTGAAGAAAAAGATTTTAAAACCATAATGCGAATAGATTCATTAAATTAACTAGCATAGAATCCTTGTATTTGTCTCATTTTCTAAAACAAAGTCTTTATTTCTTTTTATGATCAGTTTCTTCTGAGTTAAAAAAAAATCCCCATCAGTTAGAATTGTATGATTATTACCCGAAATGCATTTTCCCCTCCTCTGTCATTAACCCACTAATCTCACTGGCCAGGAAGATCTTGAGAACCACTGAGAAAAGGAGAATCAATTATAGTAAAAAAAAAATCAAGAAATTTAGTTTCCCTGTATAATATTGTGGATCAAAAATACTTACACAGAGCAAAAGATCATTCCCAGTTTATGAACACAAACAATATTAGTTACCAATATTTATTCTACATATAGCTTCAGCAGTAAGATATTTTTCTATCAAAATCTTAAACAAGTTTCAGTTGGGACAAAGTATATATTACGCAGAGGCTGATTCTTGTTAATTTGTTTATCATGCCTATCCCATTCAACTATTAATGCTGCTACTTTTATGTTCCTTACTCTCACCTAACTTAAAATTTAGCCTATAAATTTCCTGAGGAAAGAACCTGTCTTCTTGTTTTACTACTGCTAATGAAATTTCATTGTGTGCTGAAAAGAACATCATTATCAAAGATATAGAAAACAGCCAAGGGATTATATGATTTGGCAGAAATTTTAGTGAACCAAAGTTTCAAGAAAATTCCTCTCTGCTTTAATATCTTGTATACTTTTTTCATTAAAAAAAAAGTTCAAAATAGCCTGGGTATGGTAAGAGGATTCCAATTAGAGAGAACTAAGCAAGTGAATAGCAACCCAGCTGAGTTTTCTCATTTTAGTGCAAGTCCAGGCAATGCAGCATTATAGTTTTTGGAAGGATCTCCCAGGTTTTACATTCTGCCATGATACCCAGAGGCAGTCAAGATCCCTTTTCTCTTTAACTACAGATCTTTTTTACACCCACCTTTCTCAATGTATTGGTTGAGCTCCATGGCAGATACTAATAGGAGCAGCCTAGTTCCATTTCTCAAGTCCATTTAAAATTAATAAGCATTTCCCTTCTGGTTTGCTTAAACCTGAAAAGAGACCTCTCTGCATATTAATTTAATGTTAAATTGATGGATCAAATTATGCCAAGCTCAGAATCAATTTTGCACATATTCATCAGGATATACCAAATCCCTTAGTAAGGATAACACAGAGAAAATGCATTTAGAGACACTGATAAGTCCAAGCTCATTATATTTCATTTTAAACAAAGACAAAAGGAAAAGAAGACCCTTCTGAGATATTCTATCAGCCATTAAACAGAGACATTTCATCTAGGGGGAGATTGATGGTTAGCATAGATTCCTATTCAGACAACTCTGTCTAGGCAAATTGGGAGAACAGCCTCTCCACATTTTATCACCATGGATAGACAAACAAATATGTAGGCAGAGATTCTTGGATTCTGTTACTGTTCCTTGGAAATCAGTTTGCAAATACAAGATTTCATGGTTGTCCTTTGATATGAAATAATATTTGTATTTTCTAGGATTATTACAACATTGGACTTTGAGTTACTTCCTTAAAATTACTCTTTTATGAAAAACTCTAATATTTCAATAATCCTGCAAGAGGCAATTTCTTATGTCCACAAGAAACTATTCATAGGTTTTACAGTGCTAAATCCAGCTGACTGTGCTAAGCCACACTTCAGTTGACTATGATAAACCACAATTGACCAGGTTCATATAATATGTATAATATGTAAACCAAGATTTATAAGCTATGATCACTGAATTCACACCCCATGCTAAGCCAAATGAAACATATCATTTATTTATTTATATTTCATATTTCTAAGTGACCCATCTCTTTCAAAGATGTCTTAGCTACTCATGACCTCATGTAAAGTAGTGCAGTACTGGCTGCCAGCCAAAACATTACTTGACCTTGCATTAGATCCTTTGTTAGAAGCTTATCCAGAGCCTAAGATTTAGAGGTGAAGAATTATGTAACAGTAAGAGTTCATGAACTAGAATTTCATACTGAACTGAAGATATTTCTGCCCATGACTTGCAGCATAATTGAATGCCAGTGTTTTAAGAAGTTGGACTACGACTGGGGAGGCCCATATTCAAGTCCACTTTCAGCCACCAAAATTCATTGGTCATTTTGAGCTAATGCCTTTCTGCCTCTCCCCACAATACATTTCACAGAGGTGTTGCTTTAGGGGTAAACTGGAGCCAATGAGCAGATGTGATATACTGAGAAAACATCCCAAATATTTTCACAAAACAGCTGCTAAGGAAAATATGGCCAGTCACAAAATGCCATTTACAAAAAAAAAATAGTTGGTCCCTCCACCCTCCTAACTCTGTGAAATGTTTTCTATTATATCTAATTACTGTTGTCTTTTTTCTTGGCAGTCTGGCAACCTTCCAAACAAAGCATTGGATTGCAGAGACCTACCATTTTGATTTCCCAGTGCTGAATTCCCTGATTCCCACATACACTCGCTGACTCTTTGTGTGCCATAGGTAATCAGGTAGCCTGTCTTACATCTTAATCTTTTAACCATTATCTACAAGTGAGCAATAATTTGGTTTTTATCTCTTACATAGATTCTCTATAGTCCTCTGAACAATTAAAAAAAAATGCCGCACCCAACTTATCTTAACAAGTTAGGTTAAGCTGAGAGGCATGGATTTTGCATAAGCAAACTTTGCTGCTAAACAGAAATTGAAATTTCTACCTCTCACAGCCAGAGTCAGTATGTTTTATTACTATTATTATTATTGTTCAGATGTACACAGACACAGATTTCATTTTAAAGATTGCAGGGGTGGAGAGACAAATACCTTCTGCAGACACTCACTCAGGGATGCTGGTCTTAAAATCAATTATTTCTTGAGGGGATACCCTAGGCATGCTACAGGAAAGTTATTCTGTCAGATCTAATTAGGCACGCTTCCATAACTCATGGTATACATTTCATAAGTCTCCCAGGAACTTTCCAAGATATCCCAAACATCCTTTTTTTAAAAAAAGAAAAAAGGAAATAAAAGCTAATAATAAGGCTGTTTTATCAGGTGTGCAAAAATTCAAATGTCCACAAAATAGCAGTAATGAGATACAGAAAACTCCTCCTCTTTATTGCTACCTACTGATCATCCACTTTTTCAGCCCATATACAGGAGCTAAGTTTTTATTTGATGACAGATCAGCAGTATTTTGTAGTGATTAAAGAGAGACAGAGGGAACACCTGCTACCAAGGCAACCGTCACACACATGAACCCTGAAACCAGGCCTAGAGAACTATTTGTGAAAATACTTCAGATGACGTCCCACCCTCCTCCACGTCTCATGAAGAGAATTTGCAAGATTCTGTTTCTACAGTTGTTGTAATAAAAGTGGGTTAGATTTGCACTACTTGGTAGGACTGATAGATCTGCAGCAAACTGTAGATGCCAAAATGTCATGAGTGGAGTGACACCATTCGTAGCAATTATGTGCTTGGGTCCTAACATCTGATTCAAGTCCTCAAGTCAGGTTGTGTGTGGGTGATGACATCATCACACGCATTTTGCCATTCGATTGCCCTTGTTCCCTTTCTGAATGCCACACAATAGGCAACCACTGGTAGTTCTAACATGCTAATGAATATCAAATAATGAAAAAGAAGAACTTTCAAAAGATTCAGCTGGTTGATTTTTTTATAAAAAAAATTGTGATGTGCAATTCAGCAGCTTAAAATACATCCAAATAAACCCTGACAATTATTTGTACAAAACTTGCCTACAAAACTACCTACCCCTATGAATATTTATTTCTGTATGCCCTAAAGGAATCTAATGATATAGGTGTTAGAAAACTAGTCTTAATAAATTTAAACAAATAATCAGCAAGGTTAATTGGGACTGCTTCAGAGGTGGTATTCAGCAAGTTCTGACCAGTTCTGGAGAACCGGTAGCGGAAATTCTGAGTAGTTTGGAGAACCGGTGATAACCTTCCCCCAGGAGTGGGGAAGGGAAGGGGCATTGGTCCTACCTGATATGCTCCTTCTCTGTGTGGGCGATGGTATCCAGATATGCGATGGGTTACGTCCTCTATTACTAGCTGCAGACAGAGAGTGTGATAACAGAAAAGCTGAGGACACG
>JAOYMU010000274.1:60356648-60373692 GCA_025802295.1 Psammodynastes pulverulentus
ATTGGACTGCCACTTGTCAGAAATGGTGTAGGGTCTCCTGCTTGGGTGGGGGGTTGGACTAGATGACCTACAAGGTCTCTTGCAACTCTGATTATCTGTTATCTATTATGTCTGGCACTTGCACAATGTCTGCTCAGTAACTTTAACATTGATTCCCAAAGGTGTCAAGGCCACATTGGAACCCGGTTCAGAAGAGGAGGACGAGTTGGAACCAGGACTGCCCAACGGGGATGGCACGTGTTGCTCCAATTGGCCTGATGTAATCTCCTTATCACAAGACCCATCACAAGACTCACTGATAACTCACAAGTGACTGGAGAAAAAACTCTCTCAGGAACAGCCTTTGGCTGCATTATTCAAGTCCAAAACGTTGTCAACAGAAAATTTTAAACCATAAATCCTATCAAGGCAAGATGTGGTCATTAATCCAGCAGGGCAAAAAAAGGAGTTCCAGAAAGGCAGTAAATCAAACCAGCCATGCTAGATAAACTCATGTTTATTCCCGGCAAATGCAGCTCTCAGCTGCCTCTCCTTTTAAACTTCCTTCCCAGGTGTGCCTAATGAAGGGAATCAGGAACCTTTCCTCCCTCATAAGCCACGCAACCCATGTTGCTGTCTTTTCCGTTCTTCCCTGTTTATCCTAGGATAAAGAGGGGTGGGCCTGGGTCTTCCTCTGAATCCCCTCTCCCTTGTTCTGCCTCTCCCCTGCTCTGCCCAGCCTGACTTTGCCCTTCCCCAGTTTCCTCCACAGCCAACGGAGGGAGCCGCTCTCCCCCTCTCTGTCAGCTGTTCGTCTTCCCCCTCGGATGCAGACTCCAACGGGGGCATGACAGTAAGCTTCTGTTAAAAAGAATGCTATACTCATTGAAAAGAAACATTGTCTTTTTTCTGAAGATTGTCTGGTTTTTTTTGTTAGGTATCTAAATACATTAATGACAAAATCAGAGGGAAACCACATGAAGCAAAAATAGCCCTTGTCCTGGGAAATACAATTTGGGTAGATCCAGTGGTATGTATTGCAGGATTCAACTGCTCCTTATTTCTTTTCTTTTTTTTAAATGCAGGTAGTCCTTGAGTTATGACCACAGTTGAGCCCCCAAATTTACCTTGCTAAGTGAAATGTTTGTTACAGTATATGAATGTTGCCCCAGCCCATTTTACGACTTTTCTTGCCACATTTGGTAGGGGAAATCACTGTCGTTGTCACTTTTTTCAGTGCCGTTATAACGTTGAATGGTCGCTATCTTAATCGCTGTAAGTCGAGGACTACCTGTCATAGATGTAGCCCTTGAGTTAAGACCACCATTAAAGCCAGACTTTCCATTGCTAAGCAAAGCAGTTATCAAGCGTGCCAAGTCTGACTTTTACAGCCATGTTGAAGTGAACCACTGTCGCTGTCATTGAGTGAATCACGTGGTTGTTAAGCAAATTCAGCTTCTCCCATCGACTTTGCTTGTCAGAAGCCAGCTAGGCAGGTCGCAAATGGCAATCACGTGACTCTGAGATGTTCTTAAATATGGGCTGGTTGCCATAGTTTCGATCACATGACCCTGGGGGTGCCACAGTAATTATAAGTGCAAGGATTGGTTGTAGGTCATTTTTATCATTGCTGCTGTAACTTCAAACCATCACTTAATGAATGGTTGTAAGTCAGCTGCCTGTTTTGAAAGTTTCCCCATGTTTTCAAACGAGAGTGAATTAGGTAGTTCTGGGTAATAGATGTGATCAGTACCTTGTTCAACAAAAAAAAAATACTATCTTTTTGTGTCTTTTTTTTTGTTAACATCTACTTGAAACTTAAATCTTAGAACCAAGAGAAGGGCAGTAAGATCTGGCTGGGTCTAAAAATGTCCAAAATTTAAAATGCGGTCTCGGTAGATGACTCATCTTCTAAGAGAATGAATAAAATAATAAAAGGATGAGATTAACATAAGTGGGAGCAAGAGTCAAGCAATAATTTGGAGCCCAACAATAAGTCTGCAAAAAAAAAATGTCCCTTGTTTGTCATTTTAAATGCTAGATTCGAGTCACTAAACTTCAAGACCTGAAAACTTCAATCAACGAATATAATATTCGCTCTGAAATCCTATCGACTGGATGGGGAGTAGACAACCCTGAGCATCTGCAAGAACTTGAGAAATTATTGAATGAGGCTGAAATATCCCGTGAGAAAAAAGAGACGCCTACACTGTAAGATATATTTTATGGGTAGTTACTGGCTGCATGCACTGAAACTGGATGATGGCTATTCAGAATCATATTGAGGTCATACTGGTTGAAGAACTACAGTATATTGGTATATAGTCTCATGCCCTATGAGACTGGTTGTGGGAGGTAGGAAGAAGGATAAAATTCATGAGGTTAAGTTGAATATTTAAAGCTCTGGTGTATGTTGATCTGTCTCTGTTTCAGGAAATAAGTAGTCCCTTGAATGCATGGTTGACATTATAGGTTACTCCAGACACAAAGGAGTAAAGTTATGGCACTCCCCCAGCTCTGCAAATACAGCCACCATTAGTAGCCCACACCTTGGCCTGGTGTAATAACAAGCGTAATATCAGTGTAATAATAACCTTACGTGAAGAACATACCAAAAGACATTTTTATTGTACAAGAGATTAGTAGGTCAAGAACCCTACTAGCTTTAGAGCTTTAGAAATGATAGCTTTCGACTTGAAAGCATCTTTTCTTTGTTCTTCTGTTTCAAAGGCATTAATGATTTGCTCATATTATAGGGAACCATTTCGTTAAAGTCTTTACTTTGAGGTAGTTTGTGAAACCTCCACAGTGTCTTCTCTGTGTTGCTGTTAGACTTTTAACATCGTTTCATAAAGAGGAGAGCAACAGTTCTTTTGGGCCCAAGTCAAGGGAGAAAATGCTTTTTGTGCATTTTCACGAGACCTTCTGCTATCAAGCATCTTGCTTCCCTTCTCAGAGCAGCGGTACTCATGATTGGGGGTTCCACCTTTCCATTTTCCTGCCAGAAAGCTCCAGTCCCTGTCTACATCTTCCACAAAAATCTAAACCTTACTACCCACTAGAGGGTGGCAAAGAACCAAGGATATCGCTCTTCCCGGTTCCAACTGAGTAGAGAGAATGGCTTTCTTTTTCTAGCCAAATGTTTTTGTCCTATTAAATCAAAGCGTCTCTCAATATTTGTGCCTTCTTTTTAAAAAAATAAAATAAAAGAGACATTGTTAAAACAGCACAACCAATCAGCAGCTGGAGAAATAAAATTATCTCTTGCAATGTCCTACTCGTCAATGACTACTTCAGCTTCAACCACAACCATACACAAGCACACAATAGATATAAGCTCAAAGTAAACCAATCCAAACTCGACTGCAGGAAATACGACTTCAGCAATAGAGTAGTTAATGTCTGGAATGCACTACCTGACTTTGTGGTTTCTTCCCCAAACCCCAAAACCTTTAACCTTAGACTGTCTACTATTGACCTCACTCCTTTCTTAAGAGGTTTGTAAGGGGCGTGCATAAGTGCACAAACGTGCCTCCCGTCCCCTGTCCTAATTTCTTTTTCTCTTATTTGTATCCATTTTATATATTCATAATTATGTTTATACTTGTATGTGTTATCCAATATATGTATGCTTGACAAAACAAACAAACAAACTAACTAACTAACTAACTAACTAAAGAAACACATTCTTGAATTTTCTCCCTAGTAGCCATCAATATGCAGTCTTTACTGCTACACAATTTCTATGCTCTCTCACACATAATGGAATTAATTTTTCTATTAATACAAAATTGCTTTGTGGTGAGATGGGCAGCAAACCAATTTAATAAATAATAAAAAAGGTATATCTGTGTTTTCCTTAACAATATTTACCACTTTTGTAAAATACTGTGTATTGATTTAATAATTTTGGCATGAATTGTCTGAGGCTGTGTTTGTAAATAAGGCCGCATTGCATTTAGTTTGGGTTCCTGTATGTTCTGAACTTATTTCCACTGCTTTTTGCTCCTTTTTTCTATTAAGAGGAAAATTAACTTTATGGCAACTAGAAAAACTTACCTTATACTTTACAAAAAATAATTTTATGCTTTTTCACAGCTGATTTACAAGTTTTTAAGCAAACGTTGTTAAGCTTCTCTTATTTCACTGGGAGTAAAGTAGGTTGAGCTATATTGGCTTTACTCTTGAGCAGATATCCAACTGGTAGAGAAGAGATTATTATTATCCCAATTGCACCATAGATACACTGAATCACTCTGATCAGAATAACTTTTCAATGTACTTTTTGAATAAGGAAAAAATCAAGACCTTCCTGTACATTCCACATGAAAGTAAATTCAGATTAGACACCTAGTTGACTCTGATCAGATAAACCAATAGACAACATACCTCTCAACGTTTTATTATAATATCTAAATAATTTTAAGTGAAATTTTCACAAATTTTATAATAAAAAGAATGGTAGTTCAGTAAGTTAAATTTCATTGACATTTAGCCCCCATTGAGGAGGTCAGTGACACCTCAAGAATTTTGCTGTAATACATACAAGGAAGATGTCTAACACTTGTTCATTAGGGCTTGTTACCCACCCATCTTCCTATACATCAACTCAACTCACACATCTGCTCATTGGCTCCATTTACTTAATATATTTTGGTCAAACTTTTTTTATTTTAAAAGACTTCAACATAGCTTGTTAACAAATTTGCTTTTTTTAAGGATGGGCCAATATGGCTGTTCTGCAGAACTGACTCATACTACTGAAGCATGCTACTGGTAATTTTTCATGTTCACAGCAAGTCAGATCAGAGACCACATGCTAGATTAAAAAAACAATTTGGAGAATCATTTGGGAAGAGGCCTAACATTAATGTTGCAGCCCAATAGAGACTTTCCTATGTCTATACCTTTGCCCCTTATTATATAAAGGATCTGTGATTGCTGAGAGTTGCTTTGGATGGTGGCAGGAAATAAATGCGGTAGCTAAATAGAAAGATATAGGCATCTGCGTAAGGGTGGGGAAGAGATGACAAATATCACAGCACATACTCCTCCCATTACATACATGTGCAACATTATAATGCAAGTAAGAAATGGCACAATACAATACATATTTTGTCATTTTTTCTATCACTGAAGCTAGACATAAATGCCTACGTTGTATGAATGCTCTATTTAAATTATTTTAGTGACAAAATCAAACTGCTTTCTGAATGATGTTCTGTGGAACAATTCCAACACTATCCTGACCCTTTGACCAAAAATCCACTTAGAAGAATATAAACAACTTGTGTTTCCTGGAAATTGCAAATGTGCTGGAGGTTCCTCTAGTTATTCAAGAAAATAATAGGGGATCTCAAGCACAGAAAGCAGGAAGCATAACAAAAGAATTGTAACATAATAAAGATTCTTGCCAAATAAAGTAGATGTGTTAATAGCAGCAGATTAAATACCAAGAAATATATAGATTATGATGACCTTACTTTAATCAGGGAAACTAAGGGAAAGTTAAACAATAAAATATTAAAATTCATATAAATCTTAATAAAAGCAGAAAGGGAACAACTGTGGAGACATTGAGCTAAAAGAATCTCTATGATTGTGGACCATTGTTTCGTGCAGTAGGACAATATAAATACAAAACAGAAAAAAACAAAAAAAAATATAGTTCAAATACAATGCTTACGTAATCTGATTCCAGTTAAATTAATTGTTACTATGGTTTATTAAATGTTTGTCAGCACCTCATGCACCTTCCTTTCATTGACTACAATACTGCAAGTCAGGCATAGACTTGCTTTTAATTGAGCAGTTCTTTAGAAAACTAGTACCGTGTTTTACTTCCTATTTTCGCAAACCAAAAGACGAAAGACAGATAAGACAACCCTAAGCAAAGCTACATTCCAAGGAATTCAGTGAGTGAATTTAGGACCGAAATTCTGTCAAAATGTAATATATACCACTCATTTCACTGGCTAAACTGAAAGCCTGTGTTAGCTCTTATTTGAAATAAATTCTAAGTATTCTAGAGCACCAAATATAAATAGTTATGAAAATTATTACCACAAGTTTTCTTTAAACAGACTTTTACTGAATACATTTTAAAAAAAAACATTGGACATAATGGAGTTGTTCTGACATACTTTTTTGTCATTCATCTTCAAACAAATATTACACATATTATATACAATTAAACTTTCAACACTATATACAATTCTTTATATCCATATTTTTCTGGTCAGTACATTCTATTCACTCTTCTTTCTGGTTCCTTTCTTCTTTTCCCACCAATAATAAAATTTATCCCATATTTTATAATAAATTGTCTCATCTTTGTTTTTCATTTCTAATGTTAATTTATCAATTTCTGAGCACAAGAATATCTTCTTAATTATTTCTTCTTCATCAGGAATTTTGTTGTCCTTCCATTTTTGAGCAAAAACTATTCTCGCTGATGTAATGACATGTATTATCAAGTAAACCTCTTCCTTACTATACCTTCTCTCATCATTCCTAATAGAAAAAATTCTGACCTGTAATTTATTTTTTTCCCTATCATCTCTTCTAACCATATCTGGATTTTATGCCAATATTCTTGGGTTTTTATGCAGGACCACCATAGATGATAGTTTGTTCCATACTCTTGATTGCATTTCCAACATGTAGCTGATAATTTTTTGTTCATCTTTGCCAATCTTGAGGGTGGGAAGTACCATCTATAGAACATCTTATAAAGATTTTCTTTATATGATGTTGCCAGTGTTATTTTCTTATTTCCCTCCCATAATGATTGCCAACTATCCAAGTCCAAATTATATCCGATGTCTTGGCCCATACTATCATTGTTTCTTTCACTCACTTTTCTTCCATCTTATACTCCAATAAGAATTTATATAATTTCATAATCAATTTATCATCAGGTCCTAGTAGAATTGCATCTAATGTTGTAATTTGGCTATTGATCTCCCATTCCTTCTTATCTTTCCCATATCTAGACTGGATTTGTAGGTAGGCCCACCATTCTAATTCGATTCCTTGTTCTTTTAATTCTTGTCTAGATTTTAAATCACCCCTTTCTTTTATAATATCTTTGTATGTTATGATTTTTTCCGAATTAAAAAGAGTTGGATAAACAATCATCTCTAGTGTAGATAACCATGCAGGGACTTCCATATATATTTGCTTTTTAATTATATTCCATATAGTAAACAATGTTTGTCTAATCTGGTGCCTTTGAAATATCGGTGGGCACTTTGTCTCCAGTACCATAAAAATGAGTGCCAGCCAATTTGTAGATCGTGTCCTTCTAGTGATAGTAATCTTCTATTTTTTAGATTTATCCAATCTTTTACTCAAGTGAGCCCTGCTGCCTGATGGTATGTCTCCCAGTCTGGTAGACCCATACCACCTCTTTCCTTGGCATCCTGTAGTAATTTTAATTTAATTCTAGGTTTTTTCCCTTGCCAAATAAAACTTAACATTAATTTATTCAGATTTCCCCCCTAAAATTGTCAAGATTTATGGGTAAGTTTTGAAATAAGAAGAGTATTTTTGGCAAAATGTTCATTTTAATCACAGCTATCTGCCTAGTAGGGATAGTCTCAGGTTCGTCCATCTCTCTAGGTCTTCTTTTATTTGTTTCATCAATTTACCATAATTATCATCTTTAATCGTTATATATCTTGCTGCAATAATGATTTCTAGATACTTCTTTTTTTTTACAATCTGGATGCCTGTTATATTAGCCAATTTTTCTTTTCGTTTGTCTGTTATGTTCTTAACTATCAGTTTTGTTTTTTCTTTATTAATTTTTAATCTGGCAAATCCACCATACTCCTCTAAGATTTTTATCAATTTTGGACCCGATCAATCTGGTTCCTCCCGTATAAAAACTAGATCGTCTGCAAATGCTTGCAATTTAAATATTTCTTTCCTTAATTTCCAATCCTCTAATTTGTGTTTCTTTTCTAATTATTCTTGCCAAAACTTCAAGTGTTAATATAAACAACAATGGTGATAATGGATACCCTTGTCGTGTTCCTTTCTGGATGTTAAAATTCTTCGTCGTTTCTCCATTTATTATAATCTTGGCTTTTTGTTTTGAGTATATCATCTTTATCGTATTAAGAAACTGGTAGAATACCATCTCTGGTCCACATGTATGAATTCGTTTAAAAATCTTTTAGTCTTTCAGCTATAATTGAGATAAAGATCTTATAATCTGAATTTAGGAGAGATATTGGTCTGTAATTCTGAATAAGACAATGGTCTGTATTTCTTTCGGTATTAATGTAATAGAGGCTTCCTTCCATGATTGTGGAATCTATACCTACAGCTAAACAATAGAATGGGTTAATTGCTTGCATATACTAAGTAATAAGCTATGAGAATAACCTTGGGAAACAAGAAGAAGAGCTACACAGGTGACATAAGAGACGCTTCAGCCCACAAAAGCACACAACAGAAGGTGAAGAAAGTATGTGAAGGGACCGGACCCTTCCTACCGTGTTTCTCCGAAAATAAGCCCCACCCCAAAAATAAGCCCCACCCCAAAAATAAGCCCTACCCCGAAAATAAGCCCTAGTGTGTTTTTTGGACTGCATTCTAACCACTGTGCCACAAGGCTGAAACAACTATATGTGCACATACACACATAAGAATTGTATATAAATTCTAGTTTAGTTAATGTCCCCAAATAGTAATTCTGGTTTCTTCTTTCTAACATACTAATCCTCACTATTATTGTTATTCATTTAAGAACAGTTTTACACACTGGCATAGCTGGAATATACATTTGAAAAGTAAGAACTAAAAGGCTGGTCAAATAAATCATGGGCCTTTCTTTTCTCTTCTCTGATTCATTTTATAATCTGATCAGCATAATAAAAGCCAGGGCTTATTAAGGAAATCCAAAAGCAATAGTAGCTGATATTTTAAACATAGGTTAAAATAATGTTCAAATAATCAGGGTAAGCCAGTGATTCCCAAAGTGTGAGCCGCGGCTCCCTGGGGAGCCGCGCTATCGTCATAAGGGCGCCGCGAAATATTCAATAATACCTGCGCCCGCTGGGTCTAACGCTGATGCGCCATTTCTGAAACGTCTAGTGCGCATGCGCAGTTACAAGTCGGATTTCTATTCGTTTGTTATCACCTTCTCAGTGCTCGCGTAAGTTTTTGTTTGTTGGGCTAACTTAATAGTGTGGTGGTTAAGTTACTTTTCAAAAGCTATTTTTCTGATCACCCTAAAATGGACAAATTTGAGAAGTTGTGCAGCGAACAACAATGTTCAATAAATTGTGAATTTAAAGCTCGTGTTTAATTTATTTTTCAATTAACCTAACCTTAACGAACTAAAAAGTAGATTTCCAAATCCTTAAAAAGTCAAAAATTAAAAAAAATCGGATGTACCTATTAAGGGAGCCGCGGAAAAAATCCGAAGTGTTATGGGAGCCGCAAACCGAAAAAGATTGGGAACCTCTGGGGTAAGCGATCTATGGAAATTTATATTATATTTTTATCCTAATATGGCAGCAGTTTCAAAAATCTCCTTGGAATACCATACAATAGCTGGGTTCCCACTGCATGCTCAACTAAAATTTAATGGTCTAGTTTGTGCAAATCCAATACACTGAGTCAACTAGCTAGTGTTGTAACTTTATGGGTTACAGCAGGGAACCCCAACCTCCGGACAGTGGCCCACAACCTATTTGCAACCGGGCCATGAGAGAGGAAGGCTGTCACACACACACACACACACACACACACACACACACACACAGCTCAACTCATGTGAGCACACACAGCTCAATTCATGTGAATGGTGGGCCAACGTGTATGCGCGTGCATGCTGGCCCACTGCTCTGCGAGTCAAGCTGCATGTACATGTGTGCACACTGCCCCACAGCTCAAGCAGCCCAGTTTCCCTCTTTCCCCTCAGCTGGACCGCCAAGCCACAAAGGTTGGGGACCACTCGTTTACAGTACAGTATAATACAAACACTGGCAACTGGACTAATTCACTTGAACACTGTCAAGTAAGCCACCTAACTGCCAACCTAAATCTATAAGACAAAATAAATCTCGTTGGTCAGAGCTCTGTACTTGAATATTAGAATGTAGAAATAATTGTAGCACTTGCTTCTGATACTGAACATCACTAGCACTGATGATGTTATCTAGTCTGCGTAATGAAACATCTGCAAGAAAACAACCAAGCTCAGAATGCATCAAGGACCCTCCCATAAAAATAATTTTAGATAATATAAAAGCAGCTTCCATAGCAATTTTAAATTATTTCATATAACAAATTTAAGAATTAAAATTACAAAGTTTGATTGCACTTTGGAAGAACCTTTAGTAGGCAATGAGAAGCTTAAGTAATGATTAACAATCCTAGTGCTCTTGATTTTCTTGTTTCTAAATTGATATTAATATATATACACTATGCATTATAAACACAGAGAGACAAATAATTACTGATACACCTGTACTATACTCCAATATTCTGCGGTAAGAATAGCTAAATGGAAAACAGGGGTCTTTTAAAACCAACGTACTGTAGATGATGGAATTTCAGAGGTGCAAACATTTGCCTTTGCTGAAATTCTTTCTTGCATGCAAATTAACCATGTAATGCTCTTCTTTCACAACTTGCTACTCTACTTATAGAAGGTAAATTAGGATGAGTGAGCTGTAATTTATAAATATGCTTTTCTAGAGGGGAAATCAAGTATCAGCAGAATACTTCGATTTCTAGCACCCTCTGTTCCCCAGGATAAGTGATACTTTATGTTCTTGAAGTTGGATATGTATATCTAAGAGTACAAGTATCTACAAAAATATGTTTATTTTTGGAGAAGAAGCACTTATGACTCAGATATCAGGCGCTGCTTACTCCCTTTGATAAACTAAAACAAATTCCCTAGTTAAAACCTAGGGAATGTACAGATGCATGTACTCTTATGTCTATAGTTTCCATTAAGAGTCATCATCATCATCAGATATAAGGGAAAGCTTTACACTACTTTGCAGTAGCAGAAATACTATATCTGCTTAACCAATCTGCTTATAAAGCCCCTGAAAAACAGGATTTTTATAAATGTAAAAGTATAGTATAGTTATAGTATGTATAACAACAGTATTTTGAAAAATAAATCTCCTAGTTTAAAAGTACACCCAGAGGATCCCAAAGTAATGCCCTCTTCATTTTAGAGAGAGATGCACAGGCAGAGAAATCACATAATGGTAGATAGCAGATAGGAGCAATTCTTTCTTCTATGAACACTTCCCTGCTGATAGAGAACATTAGCAAGTCAAAACTGGGTGGCAGCATGGAAGTCTGCTGAATTATTTGGGGTAGCCACTCTTGCAGCCCAATCCATCTCATGGGGTTATATTGCTATTATGGGAAAAATAGGAGGAGGGAACATTGGTTATACTACCTTGAGTTGTATAAAGGCAGGATATAAATCTAATAAATATATCTTTCTCTTAATTTAATATTTTGCAGTTTTATTTTCAAATTCAAATACAAGTAGTATATTCACAAGAAAATTTTTGCATGTGGCAAATTGGTGCAGAATTCTACTCAACCTTGGGAAAAAAATGTTGCAGGTATCAAAACATAATTTAAGCCAAAGAAGAGAGAAGAAAGGAGGAGAGAAAAGAGAAGAAAAGATAAAGGAAAAAAGGAAAAAAAAAAAAAAGAAAAGAGAAAAAGAAGGAAGTGTAAACTGACTCCTTCCTAACAACCTTTAGTATAAGAGGGAGGAAAAAATGCCTTCAAAATTGTTATCATATCCTATATTATTAAAATGGCTTTCTAGTATTTTTTAATGGAGTTAGTTTCTTAACCTGGCCTACCATGAAAGGATATCAGTCTAAAAAGCCTGACAGTGATCCCCTGATACCAAAGATAGTTAAGGCAGATGGCAGGTCTAGTTTAAGTTTAATTCTAATCTTCTGTTCCTGTCCTGGAATTAAATCATGTTTTGCTAACCAATACATGCCTTTTCTGTCCCTTCTGTACAACACTTTACAACAGAGTTTCTCCACTGGAGCACTAGGGATTCCCTGGGAGATCATGATTTATTTAAAAAAAAAAATAGAGACAAAACAAAAACCTTCCAGCCTCCCATACTGATTTAACCCACAGGAGCATGCTTGGATACCAGGAAGGATTGTGGTTTGCACAAAAGCAGGGTAATGAGCAAAGCATGAGGTGGTGAGTAAGAGGTGAGGAGCAAGCCGTGCCAAGCAGTGACAAGGGTGGATGTCAAGCCCCCAGAATTGGCTCAGCTGCAACGCAGGCTGCTTCAGGCGTTCACTTGGCCCCTTCCCAGCAATTCCTCCTGGAACCTCTGTACTTTGCCAAAGTGTGCAACTTATAAGCAAGCAGTAAGACTGACTAACCAGCAAAGAATGACAGCTGCTGTGCAAGATAGGCAGGGAGGGGATTTAAGTCTCACAAAACTTGGTTTCCCTTGCAGGAAGCAACCTGAGCATCTAGATTCATGTTCTGTGATTCTGCCTAGAATCTAGTTATTTACTACTCTGGCTTCTTAATTAGCTAAGACTGTCCTTCCCTTGACTTGGCATTGTATATCTTCAGCCTGACCTTGGATGGCTTGACTTGGAATTTATCTTTGCCTAGCTAAGTTCTTACCTGCAAGTAATTGCTTTTTTTTCTTGCTTTTGCAATTTTTTTTTTAGCTTTTAAAATCATTGTATTTTATTTTTTTATCCTGGTCTACGACTGAAATAAAAAATTCTGACCTGCTAACTCCTGTTGCCTTGTTGCAGGAAACAAATTATCATCTTAACCCAAGTCCTCTAACACTGTGTGTGCCTAGTGTCTGGCTCCTGAAGGGATGCTAAAAAACCCAACATGTAGAAGAGGAATGGGGAAGAGAGGAGGAAAAGCAGGTGGTACAGAACATACATGAGAGATGAGACAGGTGTGTTGCCTGCCTTTCTTAGCTGCAGAGGCCCAAAGCGAGAGGCTCTCTCTAAGGGTAGGCACGGATCTAGGGCTGGTCTGGCCTGGATACCAGCAGCAACAGGCACACACCTGCCTTTCTAAGGATGCAGGACTGCCTTTCTGCAGACACAATGGCCTGGGGGACTGTCTTAAAGCAGGCGCAGGAGATCTAGGCCTGGCTTGGCCTGGGCACTAGTGGCAGCAGGCACATACCTGCTTTTCTGCAGGCCAGGTGGCCCAGCGTGGGCACTCTGTCTCAGACCAGGTGCAGGAGATCTTGATCGGGCCTGGCCTGGGCAGAAGCAGGAGCCACTCATAAAGCAGTGGGGAGGAGAGGGAAGTTTCTTTAGTTAATGCAAATATGCAGGACTACACATGGATAGAATTATTTTGTAACTTCTGGCCTATATTTCAGTCTGAACATGCATGGATTCCCTGAGGCCTGAAAAATACTTTAAGGGCTCCTTCAGGCTCCAAAGGTTCAGAAAAGCTGCTCTACAGTAAAACCAGTCTAAAACCCCACAAAATAGTGAGTAAAGTTGTTTCATCTTATCATAAGGATCAATCCCAGTAGCATATAGTTAACCTACTAAACAGTCCTAGGACTGCTCTGAAAATAACAACGATCATTGTCAACATTTATTGTAAAGGTGCACCAACCATACAGTGATGCCTCCTGAAACAACAAGCTGTGAAAATTGAAGTACGGATTATAAAAGCAGATTATGAAATATCCTGGCTGACCTCAGCAAGTCCCACTCTGAGAACTTACCCTAGCATTTATATACTTCATTGTCTTTATTGTAGTTGATCAATGAACTGTAATAGAATAGAAACTCTAGCTGAAGTGAGAGCTGTATTTGTCAATATAAAAAGACACGGTAGAATTCAGATACATAAACAAAGTTGCCTCTGCACTTGAACCAAAAAAATCCCACCCTTTACTCTAAAACTTTCCTGAGAGATCTAGCTCTGCAAAACAGTTCATTTGAAACTGTTACTATTCGCATTTCCCTGAAAATAAGACCTGCTCTTATTTTCTTTGGGGCTTGAAAATAAGCACTTGGGCTTACTTTTGGGGAGGTCGTTTTTTTTTTTTTTGATGTTCAGGGGGCAGCAAGTGTGTGGGCCAATGGGAGTGGGAGCACAGCTACCGCTGGCCCCACCCTCTCCATCCCAATGTCTGCTTGCCTGCAGCTGCAACGGGCCAAGCTCTCAGCACACCCCGGCCTTCACTAGGGCAGGCAGGAGCAGCCCAGCAGGCCAGCCAAGAACAGTGCTGCTAGGAGGGCAAAGAGCCCACTCAAGGCCAGCAGCAGAATGGGCAGCTGCTTAGCCACTTTAAGACTTGTGGATTTCAACTCCCAGACCCGCCCCCCAGGCCCCCCCCCCTTTTTTTTCTTGCTGATCGTCCTTTCATTGTACCGAAGACATGTGGAGGCAGGTATTAAAAGTTAACATTTCAGAAATGTTAACTGCAGAGGTCTCCTGGTGCAATGCTCTGCCGCAGCTTCGGAGCAAACCTCCACCTTCCCTGTGCAGGATTGCAAGGCTGGAGGCTTCAGAAGGAACATTTTTGAGATGTGCGTCTGTGCAGGGCTCCCAAGGAAAGGATGATTTGCAGGAAACACACACACACAGACACACACACAGACACACATTTTCCTGCTGATCATCCTTTCCTTGACGAGCCCTACGCAGATGCATATCCCAAAAACGTTCCATCTGAAGCCTTCAGCCCAGTGGTGGGATTCAAAATTTTTTACTACCGGGTCTGTGAGCGTGGCTTGGTGGGCATGGTGTGGCTTGGTGGGTGTGGCAGGGGAAGGATACTGTAAAATCTCCATTTCCTCCCCACTCCTGGGGGAAGGTTATCACCGGTTCTCCGAAGTACTCAAAATTTTGCTACCGGTTCTCCAGAACTGGTCAGAAGCTGCTGAATACCACCTCTGGTTCAGCCTTGCATTCCTGTGCAGGAAAGGTGGAGGTTTGCTTTGCGGCAGAGCTGCTGCAGAGCTGTTGCATTGTGAGGCCTCCATGGGTAACATTGAGTTGTACATCTTGCTCCAGCGAGGAGGTGCAGGCTGGGGGCTTGGCAGCCAGAGAAGATGGGATTTGGGGGAGCAAAGGAGGAAAGGCGATCTCCCCCTACTTCCTCCATTCTGCTGCAGGGCCACCACAGAGTTCACACAGGGCAGTGCAACTGCTGGCGAAGGAAGCCCTGGCAGGCCATTAGCAGGGAGGTGCTCCAGAAATCTGAGATGAGTTGCCCCATGCCAGGCAGGAGCGGCCCAGTAGGGCTGCTGAAAGCAGTGCAGCCAGGAGGACAATGAGACTCTGCAAGGAGAGCAGCAGCAGGTGCAGCAGGCCCAGCATCCGGGCAGAGGCGGGGGGAGCCGATTCCAACATTCCACATGGCTTTATGCCTCATTGTAGCAGCAACCAGAGCAAGACCTGAGCTCCAGGTCTGGTGGAGTGCAAACCCTGGTCACTGCCTGCTCCAGAACCACAGGATGAGCTGCAGAAGAGAGGGGCCCTCGACTGCAAGGTTGCCTGGTGCCATGGGCAGGGCTGTTAAAAATTCTGTTTATAGCAATAAAGCACATGGTGACTGTACTCGTTTGATCTGTAGTGCTATATATAAACAGAATTTGTAACAGATATGTCTAAATATATTGATATAATTTCAAGAGATCAAGCCTGTAATGTAAACGTTTCACTGACTCTAAGAGATAGAATTAATGAAAGTAGAATAAAAGTCGTTATACTCTGTGTTTTCCCAAAAATAAGATTGGGTCTTATTTTCTTTTGGGCCCCAAAATAAGCACTAGGGCTTATTTTGGGGGGTCTTATTTTTTTCCCCATGGAGGGCCACTTCTTCTGCTTGCTTGTGGCAGAGCAGGAGGCTGCATGGCATGCCAGTGCCGCCGCTGCAAGGCAGGGGAGTGGAACTGCCTCACGCATCCTGCACGGGCTTACCTCAGGGTCCCACAGCCAGGCCATCCACACCTGCCTCACCTTGCGATGGCAGCTCCTGCAGCCCCGTCCAGCAGTACCCCACGTGGCCACTGGCCCTCATCTTCTGTTTGTTCATGGCCATCTCAGAGCAGGAAGCCAGTGCCATGGCCATGAGGCGAGGCGGGGTGTAGAGTTGCCCCATGCGCCCCATACCAGCTTACCTCAGGGCCCCACAGCCAGGCCATTCTGCCTTGTCTCACACCCATGGCACCAACATACTGTTTGCCCTCCTGCTCCATTGTGGTCGTGAGCAAGCAGAAGAAATGGGCTCCTGCTGCACATGGGTGGCAATGCTGCTGCCGCGAGGCAGCTGTCGGGGCATGGATGGCTTGGCTGCGGGGGCCTTGAGGTAAGCCGCTGCGGGACACATGGGGCAGCTCTGCAGCACTGTGAACAACCAGACCGAATGGGCAGGTGGCTGGCTGTGCAGGCTCTTAAGTAGAGCTTATTTTGCGGGTAGGACCACATGCGTGAAGAACATACTACATCTTATTTTGGGGATAAATCTTATTTTTAGGGAAACGGGGTATCATTTTCTCAGAAGTTGTATTCTATATAAAGGCAGAGACTAGCAGACTGTGGACTAGTTTCCATGTGGAAATAACTTTCTGTCCACAATTTAGGGACAACAATCTGTTTTATTATATAAAATTCAATTGTTTGGCTACATACACTTTTGAAATCAATTAATACCACTATTAAACATCATGCACTAGTATTTTAGTGCATGTCTTGCTCCTTTTCTATACTTTTCTCCAATTCATTTAGAAAACTGAGTTGAGCAATACCTCTTATCCCCACTACCATTCATAATTTAATGCAATTGTATATTTTGTAAAAGATGTTACAGCAGTACTTAATTTAAGACATATTTGTGATAAGGTTAGCAATGTTCCTGCACATTTATTTGGAAGAACATTCAGTATAATGCCACTTAAGTCAAGGTATTTTAGACCTAAATAAGTATTGTTGGCTCTAATCAATCATTATAGTGTTGTAGATTTCAAAGACACACAAAGAGTTCCTGTTAGGGTGAACAGAATGGTTTAATGCGCAGGTCCAATGGCAA
>JAOYMU010000274.1:60591653-60605643 GCA_025802295.1 Psammodynastes pulverulentus
GGGGGGGAGGAGTGGGAGGGAGAAAATGTAAATTGTAAAACTTTTTCAATAGAAAAAAAGAGAAGCAATTCATAAAAGTCTGCATTTTCCTTATACTGTACATATAGTCCTCGACTTACAACAGTTCATTTAGTGATCATTCAAAGTTATAACGCCTCTGAAAAAAATGACCGTTTTTCACACTGATGACCATTGTGGCATCCCTATGGTCACATGATCAAAATTCAAATGCTTGGCAACTAGTTCATATTTATAATGGCTGCAGTTTTCCAGAGTCATGTGATCAGCTTTTGTGATCTTCTGACAAGCAAAGTCAATGGGGAAACCATGTTATTAACTTAACAAATGCAATGATTCACTTAACAACTGTGGCAAGAAAAGTTGTAAAATGGAGCAATCTCACTTAACAAATGTTTCACTTAGCAACATAAATTTTGGCCTCAATTGTGGTCGTTACTCGAGGACTATTTGTATAAGAAGAGGCAACAAATTTCAAGGGCTAAAATTGCTATACCATGCAGAATTCACAAACACTCTAGATACTTCGGCTTTTTTTTTAGGGCTTCTGTATCTGAATAAAATATACAGCTACAAGCTACTTTAAGGAAATTAACACAACTTTTAATGAAGCTACACGGTTTTTTTCAGGCTTATGAGAAAAAAAAGAGATATTTTAATAATAGGGAAATGTGCTTGATTCCTGTGGGTTGGGGATAGGGTTAGGGTCCAAGCCATATTTGAAGTGTGCAGCCAACCCTAACCCTATGATCTTTAGAAGTCAGGCAACATATCTTAATAGCGACAGAGGGGAAATAACACTAGCTTTTCTCCTTTGAGAACTGCCAAGCCCAGAACTGCTCAACACACCTTACAATTACATGTGATTGTCTTGCCACGGATAATCTGATGCCGTGAGATAAACATATCAAAGAAAATTATGAAACCAGATTCTTTCTTGCCCCTTGGCATGCCTGATGCAAAGAAACGTTGTCCGAATGTTGCCACACCTACTTAAAGGTGTTCTTTTATATCAACACTTTAAATGTGGTAAATGTTTCCTCCTGTTTATGTCACATGAATCCCACCTGAGCCTTCCAAACCTCTCTCAGGTACAGGGTCCCAGAGTCCATGTCTGACATCACCATGCTTAAGGAAGGAAGGTTAGTTTTCATTTGATGACTTTGAAAATAGTTTTTAATTCACACCTCTGCCACAAGTTCTTTTTACTCACCATCAACTACACAGAATATTCTCTGGGAGAGCATTGTTTGACATTAACTGAACGGTAGATTCTTTTATGCATTAGTGTGCGTGCTGCTTTATCTTTCTGGAAGAAATTCAAATTCAAATGAAAACTAACCTTCCTTCCTTAAGCATGGTGATGTCAGACATGGACTCTGGGACCCTGTACCCTGTTCGGTGACAAAACACAAGACCTCTGTGCTTAGCTGGAGGACTAATCAAGGGCAAGGGTGCCCTCTACTGGAAACTATGGTCTTTATTCTCTCTTCTCCAGAACAGGACTTGAAACACTGGAGAAACTTAAGTTGCCCTCGTTGAAACCAAATCCATCCAAAAGTAAAATAAGAACCAATCCTATAAGCTGAGGTACATTTTCCAAGTCAATTGGAAATATTCCTACAGTAAATATTTTGGTAGTTCAAAGAACACCTCCGGATTATACTTGTAAAGTTAATAATATATTTCTTGGGTTTAGCCCATATGTAGAACAAAATTTCACATATCCATGTGGCTCTTAAACATTTTAGACTTGCCTTCTCCAGTGAGAATATTGAATCAGTTGCCTCAGTTGTCCCCCTCCAAAGAATGAAAATGCCACCCAAATATGATCTATCATGGATTCTCATAGGAAATTGACAACATTCTTTTTATTTGCTATTCAGTCTCACCTTACTCAAAACTGAGATGTTAGAAATGTTCTTTAATAAAGTCCTGCTCCATTCCCATCCCATGAAAATTTCCATACCCCTTAATCATGTTCCTGATTTGAATGATCAAAGGCTGATTATTCAGATTATCAAACTCATATAGCAAATAGTGTGTCTTTATTCATTCTGTTTACATCAGAATACAAACTATTTTTATTTATTCTTTGTGCACCATTCAATATATTTATAGACTAGATCTATTTATATCTAGAACAGAGTTGTGTCTATTTCTAGCTACTATGTATTGATAACATTCTACGAAGAAACTGGTTAAGATGGAAATAGAGATATATTTAATAATGCATATTGGTTGTTCAGTACACTAGCAGAAAAGCTTAGGTGGTAACCACATCAATTCTTGTGGAAAGAGCAAGTGCTTTGTGGCATCTTAAAAACTCATTTTTTCATGAATAAATAGACTTTCAAGGACCACAGTCTATTTCACTAGATACCAGGTTCGTACTCTGATACAAGAATATTACATATATGGGAGGGAAAAGAGAAATTTAAGTGCCAATAAATAATGAATATTATCTAAATATTAAATAATAGAAATTTAATACCCTATCAGTATGATGTGTCTCTCACTAAAACAACATGTCATGACTTCAATATGTCCTCCAGATTATATTTTCTATTTTTTAAAAAACCCTCCTTTGCCTGTGGCTTGCTTTTATAACAAACCTTTCATGCAGCATTGAGTAAAATATGTTCCAAAATGCATTTCTAACTGAGATGGTTTCATAATCTGGTTACATGGATGGACAAAGGAAATAAGACAATTATTACTTAAGCTGCAATAAGATATGGAGACAACTTTAGATAATTAAAGTAAGTAAAACCACCACAATTGGTGCCTACTACACTGATGCTTTGGGCTGTGAAAGGCATGTGAACTTCAACACATTCTACATTTCTCACGTATGAAATGTTATGCACTCTATGGGTGAGTTTAGTATCCACATTTTAAATATTACATTGTACTGGTTATGAGCCAGCAAACTATCTTTGCCCATAGAAAGCATGGCAAATTCAACTAACATTAACTTTATTATGGGAAAGAGAAACACTTAGGAAACGGAATAAAACATGATGACTTTCAAGTGTATATCAAGTCTTCTATATGTTATAACACCAATATATTTGAATCCAGCTTTAATATAAAGGTAGATGAAAATGAGAGGTTTAGGAAAGTAAAAGTAATAAGAAGTATAGGAAAAATGAATGCATGATGATGCTGTGTTGTAAAAACATTATCCTAAATTTTAGTTGTAAAGAAAGGACAAGAGTATTTACTATCTGTTGAAACATCAGGAAAAAGGCATATGTATAAATTAAGAGACTTTCTGGAAGGTTCATATTAATAAAATATGAATGACTTGAAAGAAATCTGGATCAATTTTAAGAATAACTTATTCATTGTTTGGTTTGAATACCTACATTACAGGTGACAGCAGCTGTGGGCCCCTAAGTAAATTTGAAACCTTATTTTGCTGTTATCAGTCAAGTGATCAAAGTGATTAAATTATTAGAAATTATTATTAGAATTATTAGAAAGAACAAAGGAAAGCTGTAAATAAATATTGGTTAAAATGTTTATTTGTTATTTCTTTAGGTAATGTCTTTTCACTTGATAATATACATTTACATGTTATTTTTAAAAAGTAAAGTAAAGGGGAAAGAAGGGAAAGACTTTTGGATTTTAAGTGAATTTCTACGAGTTGCAACCAGAGGTGATTACTTACTGATGTTGATAATTATCACACAAGGATGTCATCTCCTATACCTGAATTCATGTCAAGCCTAGTATGACAAGCACCATCACATACCATACCTTTATTTCTCTGCTAAATGTTTTATGCATCATGCTAGCAATCTCATTGGACAATGAGATCGGGTAACAGAACAAACTGCAGTCTCCGTGTTCTAATAAATAAATGGCCATGGATTCTCAAACATCAGAACAGCAATAGTTCTATTAAATGAAATAAATCAGCTTCCTTCCTTTTACCAAAGCTGATTTTTTTTTACTGTGAAACAACACAGCAAAACCAAACAGCATATGTATGTCCTGAAAACTAGTTTTAAAAGTGTCTTATTGGCTTGAATTAGCTGGAAAATGTGGACTCAAAATCAACTGCTACTGTTTCTTCCTTTAATATAGTTATATGCCTCAGTTTACTTTCTCTGCAATTGCATTTATGATATTTAGTTGCTAGATTAAAATAAGCTTGAGTCCAAATATTTTATTTCTCAATGTGTAAATCACTCATCTCCTTAATCACTCTGAATTTATTTTTTTAATTATTCATGGTTTGTAGAATTTGATTTGCTCCAAATACAGATGCTCTGAACAGCTTTATGTACAGTAGGTGAATCAATTGTATTACTTACTTTTAACATTCCTATCATACTCTTTAACTAAAAAGTGCTTCCCAAGTGCTTATATATGAAAAGTTGTGAAACTGTTCCTGCTTTTGTGATGCAGTTTATTCACACTTATTTAAGGAGAGCAATTATTGACTGAAGTAGTTTAACCACATTTGTGAATAATCATAAATAGAATTGGACTACAAAACAGTGAGTCCATAAATTTTTGCTATAGGGTAGGTAACAAACTATACAAATGTTTTCAATAAATAAAATATAAGCAAGTTATAATGATAATTACATTATAGCAACAATTGTTGCCGTTTAAAGAATTTTTAAAAACTTATTGGTTTTTTCTTTCCTAAATCTCAGCCGCATACTGTGGTCATGCCAACTTTATATGAAGCATGGATGAAATTTGGCAGGTGGGCAAATGAAAATGGGAATTATTTTTTTCATGTACCTTTCCTTTTCTCCAGAAACCTAATTCTCTCTGTTTCTCTTTTGGAAAGCCCATTAGAAGAGAAATAGCTGAAGCAGAGAGAGTTATTTTGGTTTAGGATGTACTGTAAATAGCTGCAACCCTACAACCATTATATTAATCTGAAGGTTGGAGATAACAAAGCAGGAAAAGAGGATCCTGGGACCAGATGTGACCATTTGGTAATCTCTAACCAGATTTTGAATTGATTTGATGTAGTAGTTAATCTGGAGGCCATGAATACTACTCTTGCCTTAGGCACAAAGCCATTCAGGTGACCTTGGTCAGTCACTCTCTTTCATCCTGGGAAGCAGGTAATAGGAAACTACTTCTGAAAATCTTACCAATAAAAATGAATGACTAGTCTTGGAATTACCAAAAGTCAACAGTGATTCAAAGGCAATAACAACAACCTGGGTATAATCAGGCCAGCTGACAAATAGAATACAAGTGCTCCGATAAAACTGAAGACAGAAAGTCAATGTTTGAACCTGGGGACACAGAGAGACACAGAAAGAGAATCAGATTTTTAGCTTTTGCAGAAATTGATTTGTGTCATCATTAAGCTTGTATCTGCAATAAAGAATCTACTCAAGCAGAGTTCTTGTCTCTCCCAAGACCTAGTTTCAGAGAAATAATTATTGCACAGGCAGTTTGGAGGGTCCTCTTACAACTAGTTTCAGTTATTTGACCTAATTCTATCGACTCGATTAGATTCTGTTGTTTGATCTAATTCACATTTCCACTATTATTACTTCTCATTCCTTTCTCAAAAGCACTCTGAAGCTGACTTCCAACAGTTTTCACGGCCTCTAAACCTCAATGTGCTAAAAACACTATGAGGCAATCTGTAAGAGTGGGAAAAACAACACCCAAGCCATGGGGCATTGCTTCATTCACGTTGTGCTTATTTCATGTGTGAATTAGTCCAGTGATTAAAAAAAAACTGAAATGGGGGAGCTGCAAAACTATGACCACACTACTCCTCCATTATACTTAAAAGCCATGAAAAAATAGCAACTGAACTTAAGCTTTGAACCCAAGGCAAACAGGAGAATATTCTGCCATGGGAAGACAGCCCATCCATAATATCTTCAATGTAGCCAGAAATATATTGGTTCCACCAACAAACAGATGCTGTGGGATACCATTGCTGGGATTAGTGTCTCATGAGCAACACAAAGTTCCACATGGAAAAGCTGAAGCACCAAGTCCAGTTAATGCTTAAGATTGAACTTAGAACCCTTTCAAACAAGATTGTCTCCCTTTGGTGTAGTGCAAAACACTAAGAACACTGCACCCATCCACTACCCTCCTTCCAACTGCACAGAAAAATCAGCATATTTCACTTAGTATTCATGTATTGGTTGCTTCAGTTAACTTTTTATTTTTAAAAAAAACTGTGCTGTGCAAGGAACTGTAACGATGCCTCGATAGTGGTGAAAGGATAGCATAGCCTGCAGCTGTTTTCCTGCTATACAGGTAGTCTTCAACTTATGAGCCCAGAATTTCCATTGTAAATGAAGACGGTTATAAGTTGAGGCACTCACGTGATCTACTTGATTTTGGGACTTGTTATTATTATTTCTTTTTGCGACAAGTGTAAATATGGCAGTTATAAAGAAAATGCAGCAGTCAGTAAGCGAGTGCCATGATCACTAAGCAAATTGTTAAGTAAATTTGTTTACTTCTATATGCATTTTGCTGAAAATTAGCCCCAAAAGCTGGAAACTGACAAAAAAAACCCCACCTTCATAAATTGTAGTTACATGACCATTGAATGTTGCAGCTGGCTTTAATGGTGAGCCAATTGCCAAGACTGCTATCAAAACTCTGGAACTGGATTGTAAGTATTTTTTTGCTGGGGTGGGGGATGGAATCTATTGTAAATTTGAATGGTTTCTAAGTGACTAGTTGTTAAGTGAAGACTGCCTGTATGAAGTGAGGAGAATTAATTAGGCAAGAGACAGGATAAGACAAGGGTTACTGCCAGTGGAAACAGTCAGTTGATAAGCTCCAGCATTCTTAAAGTACAATCACCTTTGCTGTAGTATGTCTTACCAACTGTCTGAGTGAGAATTCAAATTAGCTCTCTTAACAGGAAATTGCCAAATCTAAGGACCCCAGAACCCAATGGAAAGAGACATATAAGATATATATAGAATGGCTCCAGTGGCTCAAAGACTGAACTTCAAAAATAGACAGGACAAGGAAACATTCTGGGAGAGAGGTGCAGGAGTTTTAAGTGAAATCCATAGAACTTCTGCCCAAATGTAGATGATTGTAGGTTGCAGATTCGCCACTTAAGGTTGCAAATTGGACCCCTTAAAAAGTTTGCTATTGCATATTTTGACACGTACATACACACAGCCTTAGAAGATCCCATATTATTCTTTCCTCTAGTCTATCCTCTCTCTTCAGCTTCCTGAAGAGACAAAAGTTATTTTTGGCATGCAAATCTCTGCAAAAAGCAATATGGTGAGAAAACTTTTTCTTGAATCAGACTTGCTATGGCATAACATATCCTACATTTAACTGTGCAGGTGAAAAATGTACATCTTTTTGGATTTCAGTGGTGTAAAGGGTAAAAACCGCATCAGCTTTTCTTTTGTTGTACAACATATTCACACTCAGTTCATAGAATTGTCAATTTGCTTGAAGCAAGAATGCCTTCAACCGCCCACCCCCTCCCAAATTATGCAGTGCAGTGTAATGTTGAAGAGATAATATTGCTCTTAAGCTTGTAGCTATCTGTAATTCTGCAGAAAGTATGCTGAGGAAAAGGTTATAAATAATTTGTTCAGAAAGTGTTGAAAGAAGTGACATGATAACATTATTGTTCACAGTACCATTATTTCTAGTCACACATTTAGTTTTTTGTGATTTGTCTAACAGAAACGGCAATTGATCAAAAGAAAATAACATAATCACAACTAATGCCTCTCCTGCATTATGTTCAGCTTACACAAAAATTCTATTTGTCATCAACCAATAACTACAAAACTTACTGCCCACATTCAGCAGATCATGCCCACAAATCAGACGCCCAAGATTCCAGCCTTAATCTTTAGGTATTTGTTTTGAAAATGCCTTTGTGTCTTTCCATCAAGGGTATTTTTGTTAATGCGATTATTCATAATCAGTTTTCCATTGTAATAACACACACAGTAGATTCAGAATTATGACTTCACTAGATGAAGAGGAACACAGCCACACTAAAACTAACAGAATGATATTTTTACCATCAGGAAGATGCATTGACTTTGAAAAACGAAATGAGTTTAGTTGATTGTCATCAAATGTTATATAAATGAGAATATTTTATTTTGGTTTGTATGCACTTTTCTGCTCTGGCAAGCACTCAAGATGATTAGCAACATTTTCAAAAAAACAGAATATAAATTTTAAATATACCAATTACAATTTGCAACAAATTTAATACTAAATTCATCCAGCAGTGAAAAATATGGTGAAAGAGATGTCTAAATTATGAGATAGTGAGTGTGCTCTTATTTGAGAATGTTTATAAGATGGTTAGTTAAGAGAGGCAATGATTCTAAATCCGGTATCGTATAAGGTATCACCATTGTTTAAAGGCAGAGACAAGGCAAGGATCATAATCAGCAAATCCATTTATGTGGGGTCCTCTTCCATGGTGAAGAAGAACTTAATACATCAGTTACCCTCAAGCACTTAATCTATCTCTCAGGTTTTCAGCAGATGAATGAGGAATTTCCCTAGGATCTGGCAGGCAGTTCAAGACTCTGGTTATACACTGGAATAAGAAAGAGATTAGGGTGCCTGACTGGATTGCAGTAAAATAACCTCTCTTGTCCTATAGCTCAATTGCAGCTCTTTGGTTTGTTAAAGAGCTCAGAGAAGAAACCTAGAATGTCACTGGAAGTAAACCCATCTAGATTGTGACTACTCATGTTCAGATCTATACAGGGGTGATTCAAGCAACAAAAGCACAATCGCCATCCTGATTGTGTCTGCAAAATGCTATCCAGCCCTCTTTAAATTCTGTCCTGGGAAAAGATGTTCTGCAAGACTATCTGAAGGCCCACTGTGGAGAAATACCTAATGAAACTGCTTAGATTCAAGAAGAACTAGGCTCTACAGATGCTAATAGGGATGCCAGGGATTTCAAATTGTGAATGATCTAGAATCATTTTTAATCTGTGAATTCTGGAAGAGCAGATAGTGACTTTGTAATTTCAGCTCCACCATTTTCTATTTGCAACCTTGTCTCACATGGTTGGTAAGATCTCCTACGACGTGAAAGGAGTCAGATTTGAATAGTAGTCAAACATATTCAACCACTTCTTTGAATAAGGGGGTATTTCTGTCATCTCACAAGGAGGCTATGGCATGCCTCTGCCAAGAAGACTTTACTCACTCAACTTTTGGGGGTAATTTTAGATGTCTTCAGCTTTCTTAGAAAGATTTAAAGAGAATGGTAGTCCCACAACTCCCGAGTCCTAGAGGAAGCTAATTATATGGACCATTGGTAATCAGGTTTTGGACCAAGGTAAAATACAGAAACAATGTTGGTCACATTTGTGGATGATCTATAGAATAACCATGATTGGGAAGTGCAACTGGCTTAGTCCTCTTTGATCTTCCAGTAGTTTTCTAAACTATTGACTATGATATCTCACTGGCTTGTTTCTAAGGAATTGGAGTTGGTAGGGGGGAATATTTTATAGTATTCTCCTACTTTCTGAAGTCCAATTGTTGGAGAGAAGAGCTTTGCCACAGAATTAAAACTATCTTTTTATATGCATTTATATGAACTGGATCATTTGTATTCAGTTTGCTCTACCTTCCTCTCATATTTTAAATATTTTTGTTCTCCTTGTTTTTAAAGCGCACTTGTACAGTTTGTACAATTAACTTTGTTACCTAAGAAAACAATATAAGGTATGTGGATATATTATGTGCCTATTCAATCAATACCTCAATGGGTACCGTTACTTCAATTCTACGCATAGTATTCTCCATATTTGCGAAACCAGTCTTTCATACCTTACCTCTGAAAGAACAAAATTGCACCAAGTAAACAGATACTTGCTTGGAACCAAATCTCACTGAATCCGGTAACTTTTGCTTCCAAGTAAACATGCTCAAGTTCATATTGGAAAATATATTTTCCAATATGAACTTGAGTATGTTTACTTGGAAGAGAGAAAGAGAGAGAGAGAGAAATCTGTCTGTCTCTTTCTTTCTATCCATATACATCTATATATCTCAGAAATGCAACAAGTATTTTTCTCCAATTTAGCTGCAGTGAAGGTAGAAGTTGTGAAATAATTAATGCTAAACCTATCTCCAGTTTCCTGATTTTTCTTCAGCAATTGTTTTCTCTAGAATTATATGTCAATGGGATCAAATATTAGATTTTAAAAAACATGAAAAATAATTGTCAATAAAGTTGAAGGGTGAATTTCCTTCAGGTATATTTTGAAGCTGAAGAAGAAAAGGAGAAACAATTGATTTGAAAATACTTCAATTTCTTCTCATTAAATTTCTCTCCACATATGCTCATGTTTCTTTTCCTGAGTTAAATTAGCCTTACATGAAGCTTCAAGGAAAGGAATAAAAAAACTGGACAGAAAATACTAGCAATTAGTTTACCCTTTTAGAGAAAAATGTCTGAATCTGACATGAATGCATAAAAGAACCGACTGTAATAACTAGTATGCAGCTGTGTCCAAACTCTAAATATTAAATTTATTCTATTAACCCTGGTTAAATGGGTAACATGAACACAGTACATCCTTGTTTAATAATGTTTTTATTTTATTTTCAGAGAATGATATAGCCTCCTTCAAAAAAAGGGGGCTTAAGTTTCCCATCTTAAATAGCAAAGAAGAAAGGAATGTGTCCATTCCAGTTTGCTTCTGCACATGGAATGGGAAGACGCCATCTTGCCCTTCAAAATACTTATTTGGACTAATTTTACCCTGTCTCCGAATTGAGAGAACTACTTGGAATTTGCATATGCACACTTTAAAAACAAAACCCCTTTTCTCATCCTTTTGTTTTTATCCATTTTAATACTGAGGGAAAAATAAGACGAGCAAAAATTATATTTGTAGGTGTACGTGTGTATGAGTGCTTAGGATGGTGGGGGAGGGCAGTAAAAGCAAAGTTTTTGTGGATTGTGATGTCTGAAAACAAAAGATAGGAACACCTTAATCCACTTACCTTTTCCTTCTGCTGCCATCTTGGCTTTACATAAAGCCAAGTACTGTCCTGAATTTGCAATAAGTTCTCCAATCAGAAACTCAGGCCTCTAAACTCAGACTTCCATACTTAACTCTTTCACTGCACAGCACCCTCTGCAGGATCTCAGTAAACATTCAAAATTTCCTTTTCTTAAACTCCTGGCAGATATTTTCCAAAACACTTCTAACAAAGGCAGCAATCTGCATCTTAATTTGACACCAGTCATTCCACTTGAGACAAAGTTGCCCAGGCATACCTGCTATCTATCTTAACAGAGGAAGCATTTTGTTTATCCCATCTTCTGGGGTACATGGAATTTTGATTTTTTGCATTTAACAGATTTCTAGATCTTTTGAATGGAATTGTTATTGGCCTTAGTTAGTAAATTCACTGGGACAGAATTATAGGAGTTGTAGTTTGGAGGGTACCAAGTTGCTTATTCCCAGGAGTGTCCACAGAAAAGTAGGTCCAAGCTTACATTCTTGCATCTTGGTCTTACTGGGGACAGGGATTATGTAGTGACATCATTGCACAAGCTCAGATATTGCAAATCACATCTCATTCCTTGCTTGCTGGCAAAAAAAAATACCAGCCAGCTTGATTTCTGCTGGTAATTGCCAATTACCGGCCATGAGCAGATTGACAGTTGCTGTCCTGATTTTGCAAGCAAGTAATAATTAAAGCCTTGTATTCATTTTCTTTTCTTTTGCTGTTCCCTGCTTGATCTAAAAAAAATCTGCAAATTGAGTTATGTTAATTAACTTCACTACCTGTGGTGCTGATACTCCTACCCTCTCTTACCATAATATATCTACCTAGATACTTAGAAAACGTAGAATATCAATTTCCATAAAAAGTTAAGTTGTTCTACAATAAAGGCAAAGGTTCCCCTCGCACATATGTGCTAGTCGTTCCCGACCCCATTTCAAAGCTGAAGAACCAGCGCTGTCCAAAGACGTCTCTGTGGTCATGTGGCCAGAACGACTAAATGTCAAAGTAGCACGGAACGCTGTTACCTTCCCACCAAAGATGGTCCTATTTTTCTACTTGCATTTTTTACATGCTTTCAAACTGCTAGGTTGGCAGAAGCTGGGACAAGTAACGGGAGCTCACCCCGCTACGCAGCACTAGCGATTTGAACCACTGAACTGCCGACCTTTTGATCCACAAGCTCAGTGTCTTAGCCACTGAGCCACCACATCCCCATTGAAGCTGTTACCCCTTGTCATAATTTCACCATAACAAAGAACTATGATATGTGCTGTATGATTTTTTAAAATGAACTTTCCACTTGTTTGATAAATATTGTGTTTCTTAATTGGCAATAGCATGTTCTTTCATAAATAAATGTAGTGGACAAATTCATTGAAATATCCTTTTCCAGCAGTAATACAGTCAATACTCAGTATATTTGCACGTTTCATAGGTAGCAATTGTCTTCTTGAATGCAAGTTACTACGGTAACCCACATGCATTCCCTCAGTGCCTGCCATTGCTATAATTCTTCATTATAATGTTAGAGCAGATTGATTTGCCTCAGTAGGCTAATTTCTCCTGGTCTTAAGCAACTGGTAGCCTTAAGCTAATGTTTAAAAAGACTGCAAAAATGTACAAAATTGGATGTGTATACTTCATTTTACATGCTGGTCAAAGAGTTGGTGGTTGCATTTTGGATCAGTTGAAATTGTCATACATACTTAAAAGGCAATCTTATATACAATGTATTATCATAATGTGACCTTGGCATGAATAAAAATGGCTAATTGTGATTTCTAGAAGAACGTATATTTAGCACACCAGCTTGTTAAAATATTTCCTTTAAAAATGTAATTATGTATACAGTAAAGAACAATTGCAGATCAGGATTATCCCTTTGTTAGGAATGTAGTCTTTCAGGAAAAAGCAAGTCCTTTAATACCAATATATATTTTATACAGTTATAAAATTGAGGTCTTCCTAAAATACTTCCATCTTAATTTAATTACCATAAATCTTTCTTGTGTTCTTCCAGTCAAGTAACTACATTTCAAGATCTCCACTATTTCTCCAAGTTCAAGATAGAAATTAAAAAGAAAGAGAAATTCCAGACTTTGAGATGATCTTACCAGCAGCTTCATTGGAAATATAGAGAAAAGGTAGAATCTAGGGGCACCCAATCCAAAGAAAAAAGCATAAATCTCATCTTCTGTGATCACCTTCCTAAGTATGACCTAGAGAAATTTCAAAAGAGTCTCTTTAGCTTGGCTTTCAGATCTAATATAGAATCAGTTTCAGCCAACACTTTATTTTCAGATTCATGTACAGGCATCCTAAGTCACCTATACAGTAAGGTTGTGTTGAAGATGTATTGTGCATACAGAGATCAGTCACAGTAATTTGGATAGATTGTTTTTCCTGGATGGGATAGTAAACAGAAGAACTAGAAAGAAAGACTGGTCAATGGGAGTCAGATCTCATATCTTTATCCAAAAATGTCAGTCTTATTAAATACTGCCAATCAAATTGAAAGAAAAATGACAAAGTGTGCTAGCTTCCAGCAATAATTTTATTTCTAGTTATGTAGTCTTAGTCCTAATAGATATTTTTTATTTCAAATCATTTTGAACTTGTGCAGCAGTTGTTAAAGTAATCTTGGGAGCCATATACTTAAGTTATAGAAACTCAAGAGTCGCTGTAAAGTTAGATTGAGAGCATTCCTGATACATAAAAAGCTGTAGTGGAAAAATTCAAAAGATCTTCTCTAAAACCTCTTTTACTACTACTTAAACATTTATTGAAAAGAACACGGATTTGGTAATTTGCATAACTATGTCTATGACATTAGTTATGTTGCTTCTCTTTCAAAACAGTGTATTCAGTATATAAAAACTTCTTTTTTTATATATATAGAAAAAGTTTTATTGGTTTCAAATATAAAGTACATTGTTTACAATATGTTGAATTTTCTTATATCTTATCA
>JAOYMU010000274.1:60605743-60619859 GCA_025802295.1 Psammodynastes pulverulentus
ACTTTAGTTTTACAAAAAACAAAACTGTTTTAGAAACTACAGAATGTGATCTTCAGTGTGATAGTATGAATGATCCTCCTTTGGTACTGATCGATACCAAAATATAGGTAGTCCCCAGCTTATGACTATAATTGAACCCAACATTTCTGTTGCTAAATGAAATATTTACTGAGTAAATTTTGTCCCATTTTATCACCTTTCTTACCACAGTTGTTAAGTGAATCCTCACAATTAGTAAGTTAATAACATGGTTGTTAAGTGAATCTGGCTTCCTCATTAATTTTGCTTGTAAGAAGATTGTAAAAGTTGATCACTTGACCTAGGGATATTGCAATTGTCATAAATATGAGTCAATTGCCAAGTGTCCAAATTCTGATCACATGACCATGGGGATACCACAATGGTCATAAGTGTGAAAAATGATCATGTCACTTTTTTCAGTGCTGTTGTAACTTTGAATGGTCACTAAACAAACTGTTGTAACTGGAGGACTACTTGTATGCATAAATTTTTCCAAGCCTTTGCAGGCTTGTTCGACCAAGATCATCAATTTCAAGGATTATGATTTTCAGTCTTTTTTTTTGTCCGGAAAAGGTGCAAAATAGATACATTAAGCCAATGTATAATATAATGCATTTTGCTTTTGTCAGAAAAGTCATTTTTTAAAAATTTCTGCTCCCAGTGAAATTATTATAACATGTACATATTTCTGCTGTTATTAGTAGCAGCCCTCCCCTCCAAATTAACTGCTACTTTTAAAAAATATCACTTTTTCTAGGATTAATTCTAAATCTAGAAGTGAACTTTTCTAAAAGAAAACTGGCTGCAGGAATTGCTCAGCAATCTGCACACATGCTTCCCTTTTGTCTCAACAGCCGTCCTTTTTGTGAACTTTGATAAGTAACTAGAGCAGGTCTTTCTTCCTGAGGCATGTTTTCATACATGTTTTTATTCCTATCACATCTACTTTGACCTTTACTTTAGTTGTTAAGCCACAGCCAATGTCAGAATTATTTTAGGAAAAAGAACACTGTTTATTCTAGCTCATTTAGTTTTTCACTTGTCTTTTCAATATAACTTGATAACCTCTATATGTCATTGTAATGTCAATATCCTTTTTTTTTTTAAAGTTGTAACTACCCTATATAGCTCCGGTGGATTCTTCTGTTGCTCAAATAGCAAACAAACTATTGCTATAAGAAATAAATAGTTTTCTAGGAATAAACAAGTTTTTAGTTCTGAAGTTTCACGTCTAAATATTTCATCAACTGGGCAAAGAATCAGCACTTCTGTTCTATCTGGCATTAAACCAATTCAGAACAGTTTTGATTTATGCTCCATCTTCTCATAGCCTTATTTTATCTTAAAATAAATCTTTCTTTTTGTAGTCCTTATTAGCAATGTTGTTACTAATAATAATAAATTAAGAATTAAGTATGCTTTCAATTCTCTGTATTGATGTATAACAGAGTTTTATACGCAAGGTCATGATTAATTGTTAATCTGTGCTCCTTATAAATTCAGCTGCTGTTTACTAAATTTTCTGTTAGTTTTCCAGTGCTTGTCTGTCAAAAATCTTGAGCTTAATGCTGCATGAGAAAAACATCAATAAAACCCTATAAAATCAGTTTCTATAGCAAATCCCACACTCCCTGTGTTTGGAGCAATGTTCTTGGCTTCAGTTTCCTGGGACACTGTTTTTCTGTAATAAAAATAAAAATTTATATGTTTTCATCAACAGAGAACAGTCAAAATCTTTGCAAGGAGCATTTTCCTAGCATTTCATTGTGCTGTGCCCAGACAACTAGTTACCTCTAAGAGATGGATTAATTTTCAATGTTTTTTGGGCAATGATAATGATTCTGAGGTTTCTTTCACATATGTCAATTACAAATTGTAGCTTAATCCACTAGAGAATTATAATGTTTCAAGATGCTTACTACAGACTCTAAAGCATATTAGTGTTGCAAAGAATCTCCTGTGGGCATAACCTAATTATAATACATGACAGATACATAGTTGACTAACAACAGATTATAAAATAGTAGAATGTCATCAAATAATGCTTTGCAGCATTTATACAGAAACCAAAAACAATGAGATACATTGAAGCTACAGCATCTCATCTGGTTATATAAAGGACAGAAAACATAGGTCACTAGGAACCTATAAGTACAGTATGTACAAATGTGTTTCTCCTAAATTTTTAGGCACTGAAAAGTATGGAAGTTTTGAACACAGCACCATTCTTGGAACTTCCATGAGCTTCCTCAGAGTTGCTCCTCTGAATATTTGCAGATCTTAATCCTCTTGATGTAGATTGTTATTTGCAGAAGCCTATGCTAAACAAACAAGAAACCTCTGTTATGGATCACACATGATATTTAGGTAAGGGTTTTTTCCTTTTAGTGTAAAGTATGAATGAAACAATATATTTGTATATAAATACAGGTGCACATCAAAGGACTAGTCTAGGAATGTTGTTAAATCCCTGCCATCCATGTAACAATTGACTTGGTCATTCTGTAATGTGTGGCATCACTTTTTAGCTTCATGGGAAAGAAAGAGATCATAACTGATATTTCACCCAGTGAGAATGAAAAAGGAGCTTACTGTTTTTAATACATCTAATCTGCTTAATACACTAGCTTGGCAATGGTGTATAATGGTCAAGGAGAAAACTTCTAATTTTAGCACATTACTTCAGCCTGGAGTACATATCTGTGAATCCAATCAGCATTCTTAAATCAGATCTTGGCAAGTGTTTCCCATATCCAAGAAAGTTAGTCCTGCCATGGGCAGAGAAGTATTAGATTCAAGGGATTAGAAAGTTTTTCTGACTTCAATTGTTGTCATGGACATCAGATCTAACTCACTTTTATTTAGATAAGATTGGCAGGATAAGGGGAACAGAGATAGGACAGATGGAGGAGAAATGTTAACCCTAACAAGTCATTAGCTTCCCATGCTAAAGAGCATGGTGTAATGATTAAGATATTGGACAGGCACAAGAGAGCCAGGTTCTATCCACCTGCAGGAGAAAAAGCTCTCTAAGTAACTTTGAGTCAATTGCTTTCCTTCTGCCCAATCTACCTCAGAGGGTTGTTGTTGGGAAATATTGGAGAAAGCACTGTTATATGCCTTGTCTTGGTCTCCCAAATGAAAGGCAGGATATAAATCTAACTAATAAAACCTAGGCATGGAAACCTGACAAGGACTCTAGAAATGAAGAAATTACCTTGCTCCATTGATATCAACTTCATATCCATGGAAACATTTAAACCCTGTAACATAAAAATTATAGAAATGACACAAGTGCACTTTTTTTTTTTTTTGCCAAAGACTCTCCTTCCATACTATTATTTCCTCTCCAAAACTACTGGAGAAGAGCCACAATTCCTTATAATCTGGGAAGTTGCATTAAAACCAGGTTGCTTTGCAAAAATTACGTTTTAGTTTCCTTCTACTTTTTTTACAGTACCATTAAGCTTCCAAGCATAAGTCCTAATTTTAAATTCCAGGAGAAAAGCAGGATACAGCCCTACCAAATCCAGGCTGCAATCATCCAGAGTAAAAGTTTTCTGAATCACTTTTATTGCTATTATTTAATGACTCTCTGAAGTTTTTGCATCTCATTTTTACAGCCCAAGAAAAATGCTGTACACCCAAATGGTTATTAAGTGTGGTCCAAATAGTGTGCACAGTTATCCAATCATCAGAGTCTCTAGTTAGGCACTGGTTTTGGTTTGTTTGCTTTTTTAATTAAGGGTACTTAATTATCAGTTATGCTCCAATAATAAGATAATATAAAAGTGTAACTGAGATCCTTTGGAAAATTCTCCTCTGACCCTATTGTGTGCTTTGGAATATCACTATTTGCATTCATTTGCATAGCAGTGGCCTTTTCTGTAGTGACAGCATATAACAAGCTACAAAAGTTTGTTTCTAACAGGACATTTTAATTCTCATATTGCATCTTAGAATCAGAGCTATCGGGTAACAGTTATTGAGATCCAGAGTTATGAGAACAGGGAAGGAAGCTCTACAATGAAATGCTGTAACAGTAACAGGAATGCCAGAGGAGGCTTTATCCCTTACTGCCATAGTAGGATCACCATACATATTTCTAGCATTACATGTTTTGTTAATTTTTTTCAGACATTTTCAAGCCATTTTGAATGCAAAAAAAATAATGAAAACAGGATTCCCCACCATTGCCCTTTAAAAGAGAAAAGGTGACTCTGCCTATTTAAACTATGAAAATAATTTTAACAGGGATGGAGAGGCCAAGGCTAAACGAAGCTGTAGTGTCCAACCCGGGATATACAGTATCTGTTTTAATTGTAACTTTTGAAGATATACATTTGAACACCTGCAGAATTATTTTGCTAATAAACATGATCAAACCCAGTACTCCCTTCTTGCAAACACAGATGCAAAAGAGAACAGGTCTGTTCCCGTTTAGCAAAACAGGCTGTATCTGTTGAACCAAACACAGCATATAATTAAATCGCTCCTTCTACACAGCCCTGGTGGTCTGTATCTTCCTTAAAGAACACAGATTGCGAGAGTCGGCTATCCAATAAGTTAAAAGTAAAGATTCATTAGAAGGGAATGTTATATATTTCTATTTTAACTAATTTTTAAATTTGTACCTGAGTATATATACACACATATGCCTATACCTCTTGATGACCCCTTTTGTTTCCTTTTGAGTGATACACATTCTTCCCCCCCCCAAATACCAGCTGCCATGCTATAAAAAGTAACCTCTTTAAATCAGGTTTAACCACTGATCACTTCAAACACCTGTCTATGCATTTGATAACAATACCTGGGGTTTTCCACTGTCTCCCAACAGTTTACTTCCCAGTAAAAATACATGGGACATTTAAGGTTTGCTCTGTAAGTTATTAGGATGATGACCCTTATGTAAAGCATAGTTCTCAGTTTCCCATACAAATCTTAGCCTGGTTCAGATTTTTGGGGACAAACTTGTGAATATTGAAAGAAGGAATAGCAAGTATGAGCAGGATTTCCTTCCCAACTTGAAGTGAACTGTAACTCATTGTACCTTTTAATAAAACGTCTTAATCTGAAAAGGTGCTATGAGACTCCTGATTTTTAACTAGCTTAAATTAACATGGCTCTCCTCTACACTCTGTTTGGTGGATAACTGAAATGGATTGTTGCATTGTTCAAAACAATTTCAAGAACAAATGCTTTATGGCCAGACAACATACAAATTCAGTAGTAATGCGTATTCTATTTTTAAAGTCCTCCAAGAACTTGTTGTTGTTCCTCTCTGTCTCCCTTTATCACTTTCTACAGTCTTCTGCCATCCAATTTCTCCTTCAGCGTTCTTTTGTTGCTGCCCTTTTCAAGGCAACTATCTCTCAAGTGCATGGAGTCAATTATCTCCCTTGTTTCTTTCAAGTCCTTCCTCATATACACTTCTGGGGAAGTACAATAAACATTTGAGTATCTACTGTATTGTAAATAAGCAAAGTAAATTGAAATAAGCACATGTTTTTCTCTTGCTACCTAAGCATTTTCCTGTTTCTATTTAGAGATTGTAAATATCTTGGATCATATACTATCGTACCTCATCTCTCTACAGTATTCATAAATACAAACAATAGTAATAATTACCTTAAGGATTTAGCTCCTTTTGTGAATCATTTCAAATATATCTATACTGGCCGGCATATTTAACTAGGCTTGTGAAATAAACTGTATATGGTAAATTGGTTCACACTAAAGCCATATACCATGAATTACAAGCCATAATAGCTGAGTTTGCACAGGATGTCATGTGAAAACCACTTATATTAGAGCTCAAGGTATACACATACACATCCTTGATTTAAGACAACTATTAGTTTCATTCCTTGCCCCCATATACCCTCAGCATGTTAATGTGAGTGTGCCTTTGAGTCAATATTGACTCTCACGAGGATGAGCGTCCACAGTTTTCTTGGCAAAGTTCTTCAGAAGTAGTGTGCTGTTGCCTCCTTCCTAGGAAAACCCTAATCAGGAATTTTGGGGTTTTTTAATGGTTTCAGAAGGGTAATGGAATAATATTAATTGCCATTACTATGAATATAAACAGCTGAGAATCTTTGAGAATGAGGTTGAACAGAATTCTTGTGAAATAAAATAAAAGCTCAAATTCAGGAACCCACACACTATGATTTTTTTGTGTACTCGCATGCTATATTTCTACAGAATAATCATGTCCTTTTTAGCTTTGGTTTGAAATATCTAGCCAAACCATGACTTATCTGAAATTTGTCCAAGGTCCATAACACTTTTCCAACGTTTCATAAAGAGATCTCATTCTTAAATCAAATGGCAGCAAAGAATACACATCTAGAAGCATTTTTCCTAACTTCAAAGCACCTTACCACTTCAAGTTTCTTAGACCAAACATTCTTAGTAATCCTTTTTTGTTTTATTACTAAATCTTACTACACTTGAATAATTATGACTTGCATTAAGTTTTTAGATAATTGAGGGATAACTAGGTAGGCTACAGCTCAAGACCTCAGGTTGTGATCATCCAAATTCTTAATAACCTTTTACCCTTCAACACATGGCCATCAATAAATTAAATTGCTTCTAAAATACAAATGTAATACTTCTACAGCAGAGTTCTCCAAACTTGGCAACTTTAAGACTTGTGGATTTCAACTCCCAGAATTTCTCAGCCAGCTATGTCTTAAAGTTGCCAAGTTTGAGGACCCCTGTTCTACAGAACAACAATGGCTTGAAGGTCTTGCATAACGCTGACCTTTATTTGTTATAGATTTATCTATAGCTCACAAATCACTACATTAAATAATGTAGTGCTGTATTACAGCAGGTGCTGTAATGCTGAAATATTATGATAGCATATTATGAACATTACCTATTAAATAAATCTGAATTAGCTGTTGCAGAAGAATCAGGAATCATTATCACATTACTACATACTATTGTTCTTTAGCAGCTAATATTGATTCTCTAATAAAATTACAGATACAGTGCAATTTGATGTTTTTGCACATTCTGCTCTCTGACACTCGTACTATAACTCCCATTCTGACTTAGAGAAAGATTAAAGAGTTGATTGCAATCTTATACACATGTATCTAGGAGTTAAGTCCAATTCAACTCATTTAGATGCATTTCAGAAGAGACATACATAAGGTTATGTAGCTGAAAACTGATCATTATAATCCAGAGACTTTTAGGGTAGTGATTAAAGGTTAGACTGTTAATTATAAGACCAGCAGTATTTAATTATAGAAGAAATTACATAGTAACCATGACTTAATATAAGCTTGATAAAACCTAAAAACCCAACATAACTACTATGGTAATATTTAAGTACAATAAAAGGGAATTACAATAACATAAAAGCACTAGTTAGAAATAAATTATAAGGATATGTACTGCTGAAGGATAGCATCATTTTGCCTTTAAATCAGAATGCAGACTAAGGATAAATTTGTTCCTAGATTAGAGCTACTAAATCTGTGCTGCAGGAATCCAAATGACCACAAGATAGCAGCATGGGCATATGTCCAGAAAACTGTAACATGCTACCATCTAATAGTCATCCCAATTTTTGCAGTATAAATTAGGTATTCCCAGTTAAAATTAACAACAAAAAAGATGAGCAAATAGAGCTGTACAGATTGTGATATTATTAGATGATAGGAAAGCATGAAAATATTATTAAAGACTCAAACGAGAAAAGGAAGGATAGAAAATCCTGGAAAATTATTCTTCAGGAAAATTAGTGGGAATTCAAGTATGCCTCAAGGTATTTTAAATTCCTGAAGTAGATATTTGTCCTGACAGACAGAATAAAGAGAAATGGAACCTCTCATTGTCTTTGAATTGCTTATTGCCAGGACCATTCTAAGATGAGACTACAAGACTAAATCTATTCTGCAAGTATAAACAAAGTCATAAAACACAAAAATATAATATGAGATCTCATGTCCAGAAGCAACCCAAGAGCATTTGGGAGAAAAAAAAAGACTGTGCAAAGAAAGAAGCAGGAATAGCAGTAGTCTTGTAATTCTACTGGCCGAATTGCCAGCAGAAAAAAATGGCTAAATTATTAATTTAAATATAAATGTGGTATGTACTGTAATATGGAGAAACTGGCACCTTCCCTTCATTTACTGTTGCTAAGATCTGTATTGAGGAGCAGATTAATTTATTTAGGATATGCCTTCACAGTAAAAGTGAAAATAAAGCTGATTGTACTATAAAATTTCTCTTTTTGTATTTTGTCCTTCCCTTCCTCTCCTGCTCAGTATATAAACCTTAAATGTTTGAATTGTACAAAAAATGAATACATTCCATTCTAATTTATTTCAGAACACACTCTACATTTATTCTGGGACATAAGTCAAAATCAGATTAAAAGGAAACATTTGTTACTGATTCATTCTAGTATACAATCGCTTGCTACACAGATTAATGTACGGTACTTTTCACAATTCCTTACAAAGCCTTAGAAGTTAAATTTAAATGTAAATAGTGGCAAGTGTCAGACAAATAGTTGCAAGGTGATTGCTTATGTTCCTTTGTTTCATTTGCCTTCCAATGTACTTTTTAAAAAGTACACTTGATAGAATGGGACAGAAGTGCTCCTCTGTGGGGGAATTCAGGCCTACGTAGCTGTTTATGAATAATATCAGGGAGGAGTTGCTTGTGCTTTTTTTGGGGGGGGGGCGTTTATGAGGCATTATTAAAATGATGGAAGTTTACATATGAATCTAGACAAGGATAATTCAGACAACAGGGAGTGACCACAACACTCACAAAAAGTGCTGTAAAATTAAAATATATGTGAATTATATAATAGCTGAAGCAGAAGCATTTGGATATATGGACATTTTCCAAGCAGCTGTTCAGTTTGCCATCCTTGTTGGTCCAATAGACTCACCAACATTGTTTTACTTTCTGCTTTGGTAGAAATTACTAACAATCTATTGTGCATTGACTTGCAATATCACTTTACTGAAACCCTATGGTTGGGGAACCCTGGTAAAACCAACCATTATAGCTAGAACTTAGAGCTGGCAGTCTCAAAATTGGCCTTCCCTTCTAACGTTCTTTCTTCTTCCCAAGAAAAACTTCCTCTGAAGTTTTACTTACATATTTTGAATCACCAACAAATCTTTTGGAGAATCCAGATACTGATTCAATTTTCTGAGATTTCCTGATTGTGTTTGAACAACTCTCAGATCTACTTGAATCATCTCATTTTTAATCAGGACTGACACATTCCAAATCTTAACCTAAGCATCATCCCTAATGTAAATCTTTGCATTGTAAGGCGCCATTGGGTATAGTAGCATTTTATCTCAACTGTATTATCAAAGTAGTTTACCACCTCTCTCATAATTTTGATTGCAATTATATGGCAAAGATATAATTTATAAGTTTACATCAGTTTATAAAAATCATATATATATTTGAATCCAAAGTTCAAAAATTAATTTCTGTAATTGTATGAGTAGCTTGAAGCATGCCTTGAATTAAAAGAATTTTTTCTGCCAAAACTCTGATGTTTCCTGAACTGACGTTTAATCATTTTACTGTCCAGAAAGGAACTGTTGCTGCCATGAATTAAATAGCTTGCTTAAATCCACCAATTGTTTGTAGAGCACAATGGGGTAAAAAGGTAATGCAAACCCTGATTTCAGTAGGAGTATACCAGTTAGAGAAGATTTTATTTTATTCTAGTATGGATGACAATGAATATTCAAAAACTCTTCAACACAGTCATGTGTTATATATACGATACTTTATCTATGTGTACTGAAGTATTGGACTTTATCCTGAATTTCAAAGTAAATATATAGCTAATTTCAGGAAGGAAAGCCTTGACAACATGAATTTCTATGAAACCAAATGGAGCTTTGCACAAGGTTTCTTCCAATGCCTAATGCCTTATTTCTTATGTCCCAATAATGCAGAGAATTAAAACATTGCATGGTAGTATTCAGATTGTTTCTATTAAATATTGTGTTGCCAAAAAAGCCCCTCATTTTTTCCCACCCAAGTGTTTCTCTAAAGATTTTTTTTCAAATGTATTTATATCAATGTTTCTCTGGACAGATTTTCCCAGGACAATTTTTTTTTGACCCAGCAAAATTTGTTTTGTTTCTTAATTAATGTCTTAATTAACAAGATCCATTCATGCTTTTAATATATTTTATATGGATTTATGAATATTTTCTTTTTATACCAAAATTAGTGTAATATATTATAATAATTTAGACAGTAATTCTATTATATTTATAAATTCTAAGTTAAGAACCATATGCAGTATTTTAACTATTTTAAACAAAGCCATATGTCCTATATATAAACAAGACTGCTATCTTTCAAACACAAAATAGTGTACACAGATTCCATAGTGGCAAATCAGGAATGAAAGAAGTGTTGCTGGTATCATCATCTTCGCATGGAGTACTTCAAAAGATTTCACCAGCCAAGCTAGTTTTAGAAAAAGCTGCTATCTTATGTTTAGAGGTTTAGAGGCTTAGTGGCTTTTACTGCTTATTCTTCTCCTGCTCACATTTCTGTATGTCAGAACATTTCTGAGCTCTTAATTTTGTTAGAGATTGTGTCACTGAAAATAAGCCCAGGTAATCTTAATTTTGTTTAAAGTAATACTTGTACTTCGGTAATTCTACAGCATGGTTGCTTCATTTGGTTCACACACTATATTCATACAAGTTTTCATCGCCTAGTACATATAAACCCAGTTACTTTGTCAGCTTGTTTTAACTCTGCAGTTTCCTTTCAATGCATCAGGTTTGATCTCATATTACCCTATCACACTGTTATCACCTCATTCATTGTTGTGTGGAGTTGCCACTTATATCCTCTCTAACCATCTTGATTCACTTACTATGGATACATGGAAGTCATTGTCTCCATGACATGCTACACATCATAATACGATAGTAGTCTGAAGCTGCCAGAGCCTAAAAACAAAGCAGAGAGGACAAAAGCCAGGAATATTATCAAAAAGATTCCTTGGTGAGATAGATAAGAAGAAAGCAAATAAATAAGAATTAAAGAATTTATAATTATACCTCCGTTATCACCTGAAGCAGATAATGGATGCAGGTCCTGCATAGAAAACTGAAGCTACCAGGCTTATAAATCAAACAAACAAGGACTTTTGGTGATAAAAGGGATCTTGAATCATCCTGGATCTGAATTTGGCAGGTTCCTCCAAATACTACCTGGCAGCCTAGTTGAGAAGGACTTGGTGAGTCAGTGGTGTTTCAGTGAGATAGAACAAATGTACATTATAACCAGTAAAGTTTTGCTGTTAGTTTAAATTCATTGGGTCTCCATGTATTCCAAAAGAACCTGAGGTGCCTCAGGTTTGGTTGAAAATGCCTTGTGGGCATTCTTGTTTATTTCCTGGCTATTTACCAAAGCTTTGTGTTTTGTCTGCTTTAGCTGCTATTATCTGAAAATCCAAAGGAAGGGGCTTTTAAGATTTATGTGCACCAGACTGTGGATACATGAATAAGTGACTATAAACCAAACCTATTTGTGCAATGGTGATGGACATGGGAGGTGGATGAACTACAGGCATCCAGGTATGGCCTGTGTGATCATGGCTTGCAGTCCTCTGTTGACTTCCCAAATCGCTTTGCCAATATGTTAAGTATGTAAATATGTACAGATAATAACACAGCTATTGCCCCCCATCCTGAGGTAACATGCAACAGTAATCTACTGCAATAGCATAAGTTGTGCCTGTGATTGAGATGTGGACCAATGTGATGTTTGATATATGACTAGGTGCACAAGTTGCATACTAGGACCTATGAGTAAGAGCAGAGCCTTGGTGACTGGCTCCTGTCATGTATACCCAGGGCTTTTTTTGAGCCGGAGCTCAGCGGAACGGCGTTCCGGAATCTTTTCGGAGCTGTCGTCACGTACTCCGTCTCAACCAATCGCGCGCTATCACTTCTGGGTTTTTTTAGCGCGCGACGGGGGGAGCGTTCCGGCACCTTTCGGTGCCAAAGAAAAGCCCTGTATACCTATGTTTCTCTGTGATGGTGGTGTAGCTGAACCTGCTTGCAAGGAGAAAACCCAGTAAGAAGTGGTAAAATGACCTGCATGCTTCTGTCTACAACAAAAGCAGAAGTGGAAAAGAGCCTGCCACAAAAATCTGCTGGCTGCTGAGCAGCCCATTTCTCTGTCCGTGATGACAACTATGGGACGACACCCTGTAAAGGAAATGGCAATGTTGAACTGATATAGCACTTGACAGTGTGATCTTTGTGGCATGCTTCAATCCTGTGTCCTGCAATCCACAGCATGAAGTGCCTTCAAAGGGATTATCTTGTTCAACTGGGATTCATCTCTTTTCTACCATAAAGTCAAGACACCTGGAGGCTAAGGACACTCAAGCATCTGATGCTGGGGAAGTTGAGCAAGACAGTTACAATATTACCATTTAGCCTCCTATCTATGTTTCCATTGTGAGGACAAATGCCTCATGAAAGTATCCAATGGCAAATTTGAAGACATGCCTTAGTCAGATTAAGGCATATCCTAAAACTTGCCATTGGGTAGTTGCATGGGGCATTTGTCCTCACCATGGCAATCATCCCTGGGAATTTAAAGGATTGATTTGGATTACTGGTAGGTGAAGGTCACATAGCTTTCAGCACGAGTAGGAAGGAGTTAGACTGCAATGTTGCAGTACAACATAAAGATGGAAATGACATTACTTGTGGCTTGAGAGATGTGTGACCAACCAACCATCACAATCCGTGATTGGGAACCAACATGGACAAGAGGCTTTAATTGATAGCTCAATCTGCCTTCATGCACATAGGATAGATGGGAGGGACATAGAGTGAGTTGAAAAATGATTGCACTGGTTTCTGAGTTTACATGGAACCAGTGATGCTTATAGGGAAATGCAACAGCAGCTCCTTAATTTAGTGCAAAGTGATCTAGACAGAAATGCTGAGTGTACTTTCTGCACAGTGTGTGAGGGCACAGTGTGTGAGTAAATAGAAATTAGCCGCTTTTCAGATGGTTATATGGATTTGGCCTGATAGTGCATAGAAAAATCCCAGTTTATTTCCTTCCCATGAGAGATAAGTACCAGATTAAATGGAGACTTCCGGTGGCAACGCTGTTCTCTGAAGACGCAGCCTTGCAGCGTCCGTCCCATTCCTCTGTTTGCCGTGTCGGGACAGCGCAAATCAGCTGTTCCTAGCGGCACTGAACCCAGGTCCCGGGAGAAGAGGCTTGGCTGAGTTGCGGGAGCCGGGTAGATGCCGCGGAGAACTTTTGGGAGCCTTTTCAGAAGCTCGCACGCGTGCTCCCCATAGGCACCGCCATCTCCGATGGAAGGGAAGCGTCTGTTTCACAGACCAAGGAGACACGCCCACCCTTGCTTACCGCTTGAGACCGAGAGTGAAAACGAGCAAGCAGACCGATGCAAGAGACCTACTAGAAGAAAGTAAGCACTAAAACTTCGATTCCTGCACTTCTATTCTTTTTCCAATTTTTTTTATCTTGCTATACTACTTTTTTCTCTCTTTAAATGCTTTCCGGACTTTAAAAATGGCGCTGGCTGAATAGCGGAATAGCGGAAGGGGAAAGCGAAAGTGATTTCCGAAAGTTACAAAGTTGCGTCTAAGCTGAAGTGCTGGTTCTTAAAGAGGAATTACCCTTTAAAAAAAAAAGGAAAAGAAAAATCTAAAAAAAATCTCTTTTTTGGCTTGTTCATACTTTGATTCGACTATAAGTTTTAAAAGTAAAAAAAGAAGAAAAATTTGTTTGTTTGGACTGTATTTGGAAAATCCTTTTTCTTCTTTTCTTTTTCTCCTTGGCTTCCTTTTCTTTTTGGCACTGAAATGGCTTCCAAGAAGTCAGCAATCCCAAGAGCCGGGAGCATTGGATCTTCTCCAGCTCCCTCTTCTAAACTTCTTGAAGTAGAGGGCCAAGCACCGCAATCTACCCTGGTTACACTAGATGTCCTCAAAGAGGCCCTGAGAGAAGTAGCAATTGAATTGAGAGAACATATGGATGCAAGTATAAAGGAAGCGAAAGAATGTAT
>JAOYMU010000274.1:60632547-60646628 GCA_025802295.1 Psammodynastes pulverulentus
CGTCTCGAGGAGCGCGGGCAGGGCCGTCGCCACATAGCGGGGAGCCAGGTAGGTGACGAACAAGCCCAACTGCCTATCTAGGCCCCAATAGCTTTGAACTATTTCCTGGCATTTGTGGGGATTGGATTGGATTTGGCAGGAATTTTCCTTTTTATCCCTTATAGCCTACACACATAACAGACCCTTAACCTAAGGTCTAGGGGTTCAGAGGCCTGACCCAGACCCACCCCTGTTAGTCCTGATTGCTCTAAGTCATAACTTGAGGGTATAGGATTGTTTTTGGGGTTTTTTTGCTTATCACTTCCTTAGGATTTATAGATTTAAATATAAGGATAAGGGAAATAGCAGTGTTGGCATAATTTTAAATATTATTAACCATACAGATAGATAGTTGGTCTACCTGGTATAGGGTTCATAGTTCATTGTCAACTGCGGGGGTAGGAAAAAAGGTTTATTCCTGAGAATGGAACCTCACACACCTAGGGAGGACGCGTCGGTCAATGCCGGATCCTCCAAGGGAACCAAGGTCAAGGCAGCCAAGCTCAAGGCCAAGGCCATTTCTCAGCAGAGGGGAGCCAAATCCCAGGCTAAGGCAGAGGAAAGACGCCAAAGGGCGTTAGAGAAGCAGGTGGCCAAGGGCCAAAAGGAGGCTGAGCGTTTATTACAACTCAGTCCTATGAATCCTCAACAGGAAACCCCTGCTACTTCACTAAGCCCCCCAGTACCTTCAACGAGCAGGGGGACAAAAAGGTCATTTGAGGTAATGTCAGAGCCTTCTCAGGATTTAATGGCATCCAGGGAGGCCGTGACAGGAACCTCTTCAGGAAATAGGGCAGAGTCAGTGGTCCGTTCCCCTCCTCCTCCTCAATATATTTCTCACTTACCTCCATACACTGCAGTGGGGACCCACCCAGTGGCACAGGCGCCACAGCCTGGACCCTTTGATTTTGAGGCCCTGATCTCCGAGGTGCTGAGAAGGGGATTTGAGGCTGGTAGGGCTTATAGCCAGGGAAACCTGATTCCAGCTCCTGTTTCAGGAGGGGTGGAACAGCGGGGGACTCAGAGGGCTCCTGGTCATAGTAGAAGGACTCCCCAGGCACACCCTGGATCTCCCAGTTCGGAGGATCACTCTGGTTCCTCTCCTATAGAGTCAGAGGGAGAGATGGAGGAAGGGGAGATAGAGGAAATTGACAGGGAGTTGTCAGAGGAGGAAGGGCTTGAGTTTGAACAACCAGCTTTCAAAGGGTTGTTCAAAACTCATATGTTTAAGGCCTTGTTACTCAAAGCCAAGGTGGTTACCGGATTGGGACTGGAGGACCCCGGTGAGGGTCCATCCACGAGGGCTGCAAAGCCTTCAGACATTCTTTTCTCAGAGCAGACAGAGGGGCCAGACATAGTTCCTGCCCCCCCTTGTTTGTACAGGAAGTAAGATGACAGTTGGCTTTCCCGGGGGCCCACTCCAATCCATCTACATTTGACAAGAAATATTTTAATATTTCACCTGACCTGGCTGAGTTGTTAATGACGCCAGAGGTGGACGAGCCGGTGGTTGCTCTAGTCCCTCCTCCACGTTGGCTGAGGCGGAAGACGTATTGAAGCCGGATGACAGGAGGGCGGAATTATCATTACAGAAAGGGCATCAGGCGGCCGCCTGGGCGATCCGATCAGCCACAGCTTCATCCTTTTTCACAAGGGCTGCCCTTCTATGGTTACGTCAGATGCAGGAGCAGGTGCCGCCTAGTGACCTGCATAGGCATCAGGATTTCAACAAGGTGGTGGCGGCCACCGAATACGCAGCGGATACTAACCTCAACTCGGTTAAGTTCGGAGCTAGAGCTATGGCATCCTCAGTAGCGACCAGACGTCTGCTGTGGCTAAAACACTGGCAAGCGGACAGTAAGAAGAAGTGGAAGCTAGCATCCGCCCTGGGGTCAGCGCAGAAGCTATTTGGGCCGTCCTTGGACCCGGTTTTGGTGGAGTCCAAGGATAAAAGAAAAGTGTTCCCTAACCTGTCCCGGCGGGGGGATAGTGGCCCCTCCACATCATTTAGGGGTTCTTCGTTTAGACCCAGCTATTCGGGTCCTGGGGCACATCGCCCTTATAGGCCTCCTCAACCCAGGAGGGACTATTACACTGGTCAGTCCTCTAGAGATAGGGGCAGGTCCCAGGGGCAGTCTAAGCGACCCTTTCAAGGAGGGGGTGGCTGTCCCTATAGACGGTCACGTTGACTACCTGCCGGCAGCTCCCATCGGCGGAAGACTGGGTCTGTTCAGTCGATGGAAGGAGACCACATCCGACGGGTGGGTCAGGGAGACCATCTGCTCGGGCCTCAGATTGGAATTTCTTAAAACACCTCCCAGAGTCTTTTTACGGTGCCCAGTATCAAGGGAAACATCAAAAAGAAATCGCATGGAGGAAGCAATTTCCCACCTCCTCTCCATCCAAGCGATAGAGGAAGTCCCAAAGCCCTACAGGGGTCAAGGGTATTACTCCATCCTCTTCCTGGTACCCAAGTCGTCGGGGGACTGGAGAGCTATCCTGAATCTGAAAGGCCTGAACAAGTTCATTGTTTACAGGAAATTTCGGATGCACTCCTTGACCTCTATACTTCGAGGTATCAGGGAGGGGGATTACATGACATCATTAGATCTTACAGAGGCATATCTACACATTCCGATACACCCCCTTCACAGGCAGTATCTCTGGTTTTGTTACAAAGGGAGACATCTGCAGTACAAGGCCCTTCCCTTTGGACTCGCTTCGGCTCCCAGGACGTTCACAAAAGTTCTAGCAACCCTGGCGGCTTACCTGCGCTCGATTCCCGTTCGCATCCAGTGTTATGTGGATGACATCTTGATTCAGTCGGCTTCGATCCATCGGGCGGAACAGGACCTGCGGACCACAATCAGTGTCCTTCGGTCACACGGATTCTCGATCAATATGGAGAAGAGTCACCTAGCACCGTCCAGGCGGCTGGTTCATCTGGGAGCTATCATCGATTCCGAGGTCTGCAAGGTGTTCCTGTCGCCAGACCGTTTGTCAGACATCAGGCTTTCAGTGTTAGGTGTGAGGGGTCTCAGGTTGAATTCCCTAGCTTCTTTGTCACAGCTTCTGGGGAAGTTCATTTCCTGCATCGGGATCGTCCCGTGGGCGAGGCTTCATGCCAGACCATTACAATGGCTCCTCCTCCCTTATCAACGAGCCGGGAGAGGGACGCGCTGACCAAAGTTTGTTTGCCCTGGAGAGTTCGAGCATCTCTACAATGGTGGACCTCACAGGCGGTGAGGTCGGGCAGTCTGTTCACCGATCCAGATCGCATTGTGGTGACTACCGATGCCAGTCTGCTGGGTTGGGGAGCGGCCTGCCAGAACGAAGTGGCTCAGGGGAGATGGTCGCAGACCGATTTACGCCACAATATAAATTGGCTGGAACTCCACGCGGTCCATCTGGCGCTCCTGTTTTTCCAGAGAGTCCTGTTAGGTCGCCATGTATTGGTCTTGACGGACAATGTAACAACCAAGGCCCATATCAACAGGCAGGGAGGGACCCGATCCAAGTCCCTAATGTCCGAAGCCAAGGAACTTTGTGGCTGGGCAGAGAGGAATCTGCTTTCCATCAGAGCGGAGCACATCTCGGGGTCAGCCAATGTACAGGCAGATTGGCTCAGCAGAGCACAGTGGACCCGACGGAGGTAACTTGGGTATGTCCCATGCTTCTCTGGATCCCGTCGCCAGGAAGGCTGGAGAAGAGGCATTGGTCTTACCTGAACGCGTCTTCTCAGCTCCTGGCGACAGGATCCAGCCTCACCCTGGGTGTCGGCTCGTCCATGGTGAAACTGAGGACGTATGGAAGATTCCACTGGCTTCGCTGCAACCTCGCTGAACTGGGGGAAGAGGAAGTGACCTCAGTTTCATAAACTCTGTCTGTGAGCTATGAGAGAGGGTTAACCCATGCTTCTCTGGATCCCGTCGCCAGGAGCTGAGAAGACGCGTTCAGATAAGACCAACGCCTCTTCTATTCAAGGCTTTCCCTGATACCCTAATTTTTCATGTCTTGTGAATGATTTATGTAGAGAAAAATGAAATTGTTTGATCATCTATGCAGTTATTTCATATGGGAATGAAATGTAATCAGTTACATGAGGGCTACACGCAGTCTAATTATGTGTCATGTGTTTATTTACTTATTTGAAGGCAAAATAAGTTATCATGATTTAACAGAAGAAATGGCTAGAACAAAAAGGATAAATATATAAAGGAGGTCCTCGACTTAACAACTATGCATTTGTTCAAAATTCAACTGCCTTTGAAAATTCATTTGTATCCTGTCCTCCCACTTAACATTTGTCACACCATTCCCATGGTCATTGTGATTGCAATTTGGTCACTTAGCAACCTGCCTGGATTTATGACTGGTTACAGGGTTCTGCAGTCACATGATTCCAACCATCTGGGTCAGTTTCCAACAAGAAACATCACTTGGGGAAGCTGGAATCACTTAGCGACCACAGTAAAAATGGTCATAAAATTGGCCCTAGTCATATATTGGTTCACTTTACAACTTCATTGACTTATGATGAAAATTTTGGGCTCAGTTGTGGTTGTAAATCAAGGACTACATATAAAATAACCTCCTCCAATTTGGTATTCCTTTTCAAATTAAAATAGACTTCTAATTACCAGACTCTGTGGAGTTCAGATTTACAAGTTAAGTTCTGAGATGCATTTCATACTTCAGTTTTCTTACTACCGTTCTGTTCCGGTATGGTAACCTGAAAAGTTAAAACTTTCACTATTACAATTCACATCACAGAAAGATTCACTGATCATAAATTCCTAGTTGGCCAAGGAAAAGAAGCATACTGTATGCATGTGTTTTTTATTGACACTCCTTATATCCCCCCAAATGAAAGAAGAATGCTGAGGTTAATTTTCCTCATAAAAGTTTTATAAATATTTGGATAATTACTTAGTGCATGGCTGTTGTAATTTATTCTACATAAAGCCTTAAAAACCATTCGGAAGCTGCAACTGGTTCAGAACGCAAGAGCATAGGCAATTATGGGCCTGTTACATCATGTCTGTATAATAACTTTGCTTTATGGTCTGCATTGATTACCAGTACTCTTCAAAGTACAAGTAGGTTATAGTTTTCACCTGTAGGTTTTTACCCTTTGGGCCTAGGGGCTGATTATCTTCCATTGTTTCAATGGAACAGAATACCTGCAGTTCAGGGTTTAACTGTGAAGTCCTTGGTTGAGGTTGTCAAAGCTGGTGGTTTGCTTGCAGACATTTCATTGCCCAACTAGGTAATAACTCACACTGTTACCTAGTTAGGTAATAGTAATGTCTGCAAGCAAACTACTGAGCTTAGAGAGCATCAAGAACTCTCTTATCTTCTACGGCTTCTGCTTGGTTGGTACAATGAGCCAGAAAAGGCTCCAGATCCCTCCATTAAGCAATGCCATCTGAATGCTGCCTTATCTATTATAGCACCTGCCCTTTGGAATAGGATTCCCTTTAAATTACATTCCCAATTTGGTTGAGGTTTTATGCAAACTTAATATTGTGGTCAAAGCAAAAAAACGTAAAAAACGATTGAATGGAATAATTCTTTTAGTCAAAACTGATACCAACAAGGTATCTAGCAAGCATGTCTATTTAGGAAAAAATTTGAAGAAGAGGGTGAGCTCAAAACTCTTTTCAGTGGCAATCCATTTCTAGCCAGTCTGGTAATTATAGAGATTTTTTAAAGTTATTAAGGACTCAAGGGTGACCATTCCAGCTAAAACTGTGAAGTTATTCCACCCTCAACTTTTCCCATTGTATTGTTGATTGCAGGATCATGATGCAGTATGTTGATGATACTCAGCTCTATATCTTCTTATGACTATAACTTTATTGTTTGTATCTTATGATTTATATTGATTGCTTATTTAGCATCCTATGACTATCACCGAATGTTGTAGCTTATGATTTATGATGATTGTATTTTATGATTATGATGATGATCTATCATTTGTGGTTGAATCATTGCGGTTGTTAAGTTAGTAACACTTTTGTTAAGTGAATATAGCTTCCCCAATGACTTTGCTTGTCAGAAGGTCACAAAAGATTATCACAGGACTCAGTTGCTAAGCGTCTGGATTTTGATCACGTGATCATGGCAATGTTGTAACAGTCATTACGTGTGAAAAAACTGTCAGAGGTCACTTTTTTCAGTGCCCATGTAACTTTGAATGGTCACTAAATGAATGGCTGTAAGTCAAGGATTACCTATATCCAGAAACATTTTCTATTTTTTATACTCCATTTCCAGCTGAAATGATACCTCTGCAAAAATTACTTTCCCTTAGCAGATGTGTGAATGCTAACTCTTCTAAATACATCTCCCTCTTTTAGACTGTGTCAGGAAGCTTGCAAAATTCTGGCTGTCTTTGTTGCAAGAGTCTTTGTTTCTTCTGACTTTTCCTATAACTGAACCTGAAATAAAATGAATCACTTGTTGACTTCCCTCATTTAACCTGATGCTCAGTTAACTCCAGCCAGCAATTGTTTTTGTTTACTCTACCACTGAAGTTGTTAAATTAGTAACACAGTTGTTAAATTAATCTGGCTTCCCCATTGATTTTGCTTGTCAGAATGAACGATTGTAAGTTGAGGACTATCTGTACTTTGAATCTGTAGAAGAAAAGTATGGATTCAGTGGTTTTCCTTATTTGAAAAGAATCTCTGTCTTTCTATTTAAAAAACTATACATAACAGTAGTTAAATTCAAAACTGATAGATTTTGACTATTCTATGTGAGATTGTAAATGTGTTTAAAATGTTTTGTTCTGATTTATATAATTCTTTTTAAATATTGAGTTAAAATATTTTTGCTTTTTGTGTATTTTATGTTTATTATCTTTGGCTAAATCTCACCAGCAGCCTTTAAAATCAGCCAGTTACAAGGAAATAATAGTTCAAGTTACTCAAAATTTGGAATTATGAAATTTGCCAGGAACAGAACAGAACAGAAGTTCTGAAATTATGATTCTCTGGGGAATTTTAGACTGAATTTTTGTTTGTTTGTTTAGTAGAATATCTTCCACTTCTTAAGAGGCTCTTCAAAGAATATTTGGGAAGGTAGCAAAGTAACAGAAACTTTGTAATATTGTAAAATAGCCATTTCTCGTACACTAAATGAGTTTAATCATCCTGTTACTTTGCTAAACAAAGAAGAAAACATTCTAACATATTCATGCAGTTGATCAACAGATTTACAGTGCACTTCAGCTGAGTAATTGGTTTATGTATCATGCTATACATAGGATATTTAATATCATATTAATATGGCCTCAGGATATGGTAGGATCTAATTGGTCTTTACCTCTCTTTAATAATCTTGGGAGAAGGCAAAAACAAACCAGTTTTGTAATACTGTTAAATCAATATCATGGTTGTAGCCACCTGGAGTTGACATTAAGTTATTCAGAATTCAAAATTGTTATTCGCAAGGAATAAGGTGATTCTCTAGTAAATTTACACTTCTTTTTAATAGTTTGTTCCACATCTACATTACACATCAAAATGAATTTTAATGTAGAGAAAAGCAAAGCTTTACATTTAGGCAGGAAAAATCAAAGGTATAAGTACAGATTAGATGAGACCTGGCTCAAAAACAGTAACTGTGAGAGGGACCTTGGAGTCTTAAGTGGATGATCATTTGAATATGAGCCAGCAATGTGCAGCAGCAGCCAAAAAAGCTAATACAATCCTGGATTGTATAAACAGGCATAGAATCAAGATCATGTGAAGTATTAGTTCTGCTTTACAAAACCCTAGTAAGACCACACCTGGAATACTGCAACCAATTTTGTTCACCATACTACAGTACAAAAAAGATGTTGAGACTTTGGAAAAAGTTCAGAGAAGAGGAGTTAAGATGATCAAAGGCCTGGAGATTAAACCATATGAAGAACAGCAGCAGATTTGGGTCTGGCTAAAGAAAAGAATTAGGGGTGACATGATAGCAGTATTTTAGTATTTGAGAGGCTGACACAAAGAAGAGGGGGTCAAATTATTCTCCAAAACACCAGCGGGCAGGACAAGAAATAATGGTTGGAAACTGATCAAACAGAGAAGCAACCTAGACTTAAGGAGAAACTTCCTAACAGTAAGGGCAATTAACCAGTGAAACAGCTTACCTTCAGAAATTTGAGCAGGGGGCTGGACTAGAAGACCTCCAAGTCCCTTCCAGCTTTTATTCTATCCCCTTATCCTATCCTATCCTATCCTATCCTATCCTATCCTATCCTATCCTATCCTATCCCACTTCTGAAATACTTTCAAATAGGTGTAGCCTTCAAGACTTGAATCAACTTGCTAGAAACATAACTCCCCCTCCTTTTTTACTGTAATAATAAGGTATTACTGCAGGTTTTGGACTGGTTTGTTTTTTATTTAGGATTACATTATTAGAGGACTAACATTTGGAAGTAGTTTTATAAAAGCCATGGTGGTACTCTGGTTAGAATGCAATATTGCCAGCTAACTCTGCATTCCACTGCCAGGAGTTAGATCCAGCTCAAGGTTGATTCAGCCCTCCATCCTTCCGAGGTTGGTAAAATGAGGACCTAGATTGTTGGGGCCAATATGCTGACTCTGTAAACCACTTAGAGAGAACTGTAAAACACTGTGAAGCAGTATATAAATCTAAGAGTTATTGCTATAATAGACTAATGTTATAGCTTGTCAGTCTTAGGTTAATAATTGTAATTCTTAAGATTTTGTTGCCAAAAATACATGACTGGATGGTTTACTGTCACCCATAAATTAACCCATTAACTAGTCTTTCAGTTAGAATAATCAGTGAGAATTCCAAGATCATATTGAATGTGAAACTCCATGCTTTTAATGTGTTCGGAAGAAATCCATTTTTACCTAATCATATAAAAGCCACATCACCCCTAGTTAAAATCTTTTAACTACAATATTTTAAATCTTTTCAAGATTAAATATAATTTCAAAAATCAGGATTTTTAAAACATAAACACTGAATTAATTATTCAAAATCTATCTCATTTTGCAATGAATTTTATTTTTTTATGTACCAGAACATTCAATTTATAGATACTTGTCAGTTGCATGAATCCTATCTTCCGATATTAAACTGATAAACAGATCTACAAAAATGAAAGTCAATGTAGATTTCTTTATTAGGCATACTGGCTTGTATTAAACTGATGGTATTGCCTAAATTCTTATTTTAATCCCCTTCCCCAAATTATTTTTACTACCAACAAAGGGTAAAAAATGACAAAGTATTAAGCATCACAATGGATTATTTGCATTGAATCATACTGTGGATCAATTCCTCAACTAAGTCTTATCTTCATATATGTTTTTAAAAATGTGATTAAGAAATCTCCTTTGCTGTCATTACCAATTTTTTAAAATGTTAGATGGGGAACTTTGTTAACTTTATTAACTAGTAGAAACTAGTTTTGCATTGCACTGCTGATGGTGAAAATATCACGCAGTAGAATATATATATTTTAAATCTTCCTTCTGTAGAAGTCATACATTTTGTCTTGATTTCTGAAGTGGGCATGAAAAAATTATATTGGCTATTTTTTTTTTTTTATAAATTAAAGATCATGAAAGTGATTATGAAAAAAGGGAAATAACTCAGATATTTTTTTAAATACATATGAGATTAGTGATGCTGTAGAATTTTTTTTAATGTTATTTATTTAATCTAATATATAAGCTGCCCATCTCATAGTCAAATGACTCTAGTGGCATACAACAAAACTAATGTTTCAAATTTAGCTAGTAACACTGATGTAGAATAGATTTATTTTCCATCCAAAAAGCATCTGGCTCTCTGGTTCCACACCCCTATTTCCATCCCAACTTAATCCATTTACCTTTTCCTTAGATCTCCTTCAGGAAGTAGCTTCTCTGCCATGCAGATTTCCTACATGGAAAACGTATGGCACCATCCTCAATTGCAGCAATTATAAAATGGTGCCCGCTTCAGGGTTGGCACCACACAGCCTCCATGTTCTATAGGGCTGAGATGTGGAGCTCCTTCCCGAAGACAAACTCCCCCCCCCATTGGATTGAGGGAGGCCCTGGGAGGCTCGGGTAGGTCAAGTGTGAGCTGGAGAAGTGCTACAGTGTGGGCCTTCCCAGGGCCTTTCCCAACCCTGCGGCACCCCATACTTCGTTTAAGACCCATGTGGTTGTTTTACTGCAACAGGAGAGCAAGTATTGGGATTGCTAAGAAAGGCAATCATGTGGGTGCCTCATTTAATGACTGTCATGACTTGTAACTATAATGTGCAGACTCCATTATGATTGTAAGTCAAGGACTACCTGTAGTAATAATATCACCAGCACAGAGATTAACTTTAGGTATGCAAAAAATCACTTGGAGTCTTAAGGCTCTGTTGTTTTAGATGTATTCAATAAATTTGTTTGTTGTTTTCTGACTTCCTTGAATTTTTTAATTTTTTTAAAATAAGAAAATATTTAATTCCTCACTTGAAACAATCCAGCAATTTCTGTTAATTTCATTTTAGAATAGCTGACTCAATGTGTGTGTGTGGGGGTGTGTGTGTGTCTTGGAGACTGACTGAACAAATCCTTACAGTTTTCTTGGCAGGGTTTTTCTGAAGTGCTTTCACATTGCCATTTCCTACACCTAGGGTTAAGAGAAATTGACTAGGTGAAGGTCACCCAGCTGGTTTTGTGCCTAAAGCAGGATTTGAACTCACAGTTTCCTGGTTTCTAGCCTGATGCTTTCACTACTCCAGTAAAATTATCAGTATATCAAATAGTATCCAATAAAATAGGAAAGCATATTTAACAATCTTGAAAAGAAAAATATGGCGTGGCTATAATCCTTTTGCTGTATCTGTGAGAATTCCAGAGCTGTTTGATTGGCTTTAGTTGAAGACCAATGTTGACTAGACTTGACAAATCAGGGTTATTAATCAGAAAGGCAATTTTGATAAAGTTGTTTCTACTATTTTGCTGTCTGCATTTTATGCCTGTAGCAACTGAAATACATAATTATAGTTAAGCAGATCAACTTTTACTAACATTTCCCAATGGAACAGATATGTTGCTGTTCAATTCATGAAAGTACTAATATAATTATAAATATCTTGAAAACTGGCATGTTAGGAATAGCAGCAGATTTATTTATCTGGATTTGATCAGCAATAAACATTAATTCTGATGACCTTTATTCTGACAAAGACAGCTAGAAATAACCTGTTCACAACAAAAAACAATTAGATAATGATCTCATGTACAAAGGATCTAGCCTTGCCTTCTGAGTCATATTACCCAGCAGAGCTACTTTTATGATAATAATTGATATCAGATGTTCCATTAAATAGAATTACCTCTATCTTTTTCAATAGGAACATTTTGTGTGTAGTAGAAAAATAGTAGTGAAGTTTGTGTTTATATCAAACAGAAGTTGAACACAATCTGAGATTCACACATTTTCTGATTTATGATCATAATTGTTTTTTAGATTCACATAATAAGACATGTTCTTCTTAACAGTGGCCTCTTGAATCAGTTGGAGTGGTAATATATAAATTTTCCAGTGTAAAAATAACCATATTGCATAAAATTGAAATATTGTACACATTGTGTTTTTAAACACCTTTTATAAATATGAAACCATTCATTCATTCATTCCAAATATATAATTCTGAATGAGTAACCATTCTTAAAAATGAGATGAAACAATGTAACAAAATAATAAATAACATATTTAGTAGCCAAGAAAAAAACATATCCAACATCAAGTAGCGTAGCAACGTTAAGAGCTCAGCCCCATAGGGCCCAGGCGTGACAGCAGAACCTGGTCTTCAGGTCCTTATGAATGGCCAACAGGGTTGAGGTGCACCTGATCTTCAGGGGAATGATATTTTGCAGAAGTAAGCATACAAAAAGTCAACAATAAAAATAGAAGAAATGGTCAAAATTGGAGTGAAACTAGGGCATGTGTCCTGAATTACATCCTCCATTTATGAAAGTGTCACTTTTTAGAGAACTAAGTCTAAGAACACAGTTTGCCACATGGAATGTTGTTTAACCAGTCACAACCTGTGGACTGGTGATTTGAATCAGGGTTTCCCTTTATTCTGACTAAATCTTTTAGTCTTGTTTGGATGTATTGTGACCTACTGAGCTGAATGTAAGAAGACCCAGCAAGTGCTTTGTAAATGGTTTGTTTAAACAATATTTAAATAAAACAGTGAGGGATGGAACTTGCTCATCAAACACACGAGAGGCATAAATAGCTCTCCATACTTCACACAATGGGCCACAAATTATGCAGGAGTATTTCAATGAATGTACAAAACAATGGTTGATATGAATGTAACATTTAATACAAAAATACAAATGGTCATATTTAAGGGGATGCTTTGGGAGTTCATTGTATGCTTAAGTGTGCTGAACACTGTGTCCTGAATTATGCACAATAGGAGCTAATATTTTATATAACAGTTTGATGGCTGGAAAAGATGTGACATGTGCAGATTAGGTTTCAGAACATGATGCTATTTGCAGAAGGAATGTCTAATATTGTAATCTCAGTGATCCCAGTCTAACATTTGTACTTTATTGGTATTGCCTAAATACATGGTGCTTAGATGGCAGATGGAGAAATCAAATCCCAGCTTACATAGCAGTTGTACCATCTGTAATGTCAACTTTTGTCCCCTCCCCCCTCCAAAATTTGTTTCTATATTACATTATTGTAATGTCTGTCTATTGGCTTGGAATCAGGGCTGAATATCAATCTATCTCTTTAAAAAATATTCCTCTGTGGCAATAGTTTTGTAGTGATTGTCATGAATATGCCCTGTGCACAAGGTCTCAGATTCTGGACCAGCATTTCCATATAACAGGGTGGATATTAAGGTTGAAATAAACCACTCCAGAGACATAAGCCACATATTAAAAACATTTTCAAATTGCTAGTGCTAGGTTGCACAATTAGAATTTTGAGAGCATATTATGAGTGCTGCTACAAAATGGTCATCACGAGGCTGCTTGCTTATTTCCTGATCTAAAGCATATGCAAAGCCAGTCACAAAAAACTCCTATTTATCACAAAGTAAAACTAATGGAAATGATCCTTACTCCTTCCTCTGTCTTCCTATAATGCTCTCTATCTTAGCTTTGTCTTTTTTCATAGATTGTTAGGCACATTTAGAAGTAAGGCATCATGCCACAATTATATTCTGTGTCTATTTCCTAGGAATACTTGTGGATTTTGGAAATAAAGACAGGCTAGGACTTTACAATATGTGAGCATCTCATAAAACATGTTTAGGTCAGGTAGAACATGCGTCTAACAAAACAGAAGTCCTGTGAGGGCATTAACATTTTGTCTTATCTCTTCTCTCCCTCCTTCCTTCCTGTAATTTTGTTTTCCAGTCAGATCTCCCCCTGATGTCTACTTAAAAAATAGCTACACTTGGATCTTTGCTAGAGAAAAAAACTGGCTAAAGAATACATTGAAAATGCTAGCAAGGAAAGGATACAATTCTCTATCCTGTTGTTCATGTGCTTAAATTGTAGCCTTTTGAAACAACATTTGTTTTTCTAATTTGTATTGAAAAAATAGAGAAAAAAGCTACATAATACACGTTTGTATTTACTAGGTTATTTTCTTCTCATTTCAGGAAGCATAGCTAGAATAAGGTATATTGGGTTAGAAAAGTAAATTCCAAACCTTTTACAGGGAACTTTTTGTATATTTAGTTAAGCATGTGGTGGTGCATTTGTTCATTTATGTTACTGACCTGTTTCTTAATAGGTTTCAAATAAACTTGTGCCTAGTTTCTTAAAAACTGGAAAATATTGGTCAGGTCTGGCAAGTTTCTTTCAACTGAGTTATTTTTATATAGTAAAAGTTTTATTGGTCAAAAATACAAAAAAGAAAAAAGTACATCGTTTAAAATATGTTGAATTTTCAATTATCATAATAATTATGTTCCAAATTTTGTTACACGCAGCAGCCTAAGCAATTTAAAATAGTATATAATAAAAAAGAAAAGG
>JAOYMU010000274.1:60707443-60719866 GCA_025802295.1 Psammodynastes pulverulentus
AAGAAGGAAAAGCTATAGTCAATGCAAATTTTCCTAATCTTAAAAAGCTATGCTATTAATTTATTTATATTTAGTTCTGGAAACACAAAAGGAGATTGCATAAGTTGAGTTAATCACCTAGTCTTCTTCCGTTTTCTTACTCAAAGAAATTGCTAAATTTGCATCCTGTTTAAGAAGTAAATCCCATTTCCAGGTAACAAAGGTGATAATTACTCCATTAGTAATTTATTTCCTAATTTTTAGATCTTTAAATGTTTTTATTTAGCCTGTGACTTCTTTCCTTCTGATTTAGTCAGATCACTCGTTCATTTAAAATATCTATTTTTGTTCAGGGATACCATAGTTTCATAATTAAACTGGCATTCACAAAACCTTACTTGAGAAACATATTAATCCTTAAAATTCATTAAGATTCTTCATAATTTTTTTCTTGTCTAAATGCCTTTTACCCTAATTTGTATTTTTCCCCCTAAAGAATATTCGATCTTTAATGGGAACAGAAAGAACCAAAGGATTTTGCCAAATCATAGTATCCCCCAGTGTTAGAGATGGAATCTCTCATTTGATTCAATCTGCTGGTCTTGGGGGAATGAAACATAATACTGTTTTGATGGCCTGGCCGCAATCCTGGAAGCAGACGGATAATAGATTCTCCTGGAAAAACTTTGTTGGTATGTGTTTTGTTTTTTTTAATTGATCTGAGTAGATTGAGAATTTATATTTATCAAATTGACTGTTATCATGTTGAAAGTTTCAAAGAGAACTGTATTCTGCAATTGATGGCTTAATAACAGAGTGAATGAATTTCACAGACAGTAATTAATGGTTGGGATATAATCCACTTGAACGTATACAAATTTATATATCCATCTGCATTTGCTCTGTATCGAGTTAAACTATTACTTAAAGAAGAATTCAAAAACGAGACTCTAATCTCTGTGATTCATACACAGAGCGAAATTCTTGGTAAATCTTACCATCTACCCTTATAATATATTTTCTCATTCTTTTGAGGGTTATCTGATTCATAAGAGTGACTATCAGCGCCATTTCAGTGAGTGCGAATGTTAAACTTCTTTTTATGCTAACAGATGCAAACTTCACAGTGATAAGGACTATTTTGCTCATCTCTGGAAGTGTTCCTTACAAGCATGTTACCTTAGCACCATTACATCTGGTTTCAAATCTCTCCATCTTTGGAATCTCTCCATCAAGCTCCATCTTTCCAATGTATCAACAAGCTGTAAATTGATGCTTAGCTACAGGAAAGCCTTACTAAAGGGGGAACTATTTCTCTGATGCAGGTTGTCACCACTGGCATGCTAGTTTCTGAATGGGAGGCATATCTTTAATACATCCATGGATCTTGGTCTCCATCAGAAGTATCTCAGTACCCTATCAGTGAAATGATTAACACTGTCAGCCTTCCGGGATCTATTTAGGTGCTAAACAGCTCAAATTATATCAGGTGATGCCAAGAAAGTGTTACTAAATCCACTCCACTTTTAAACCTCACATTTCCCATTAGGCATTTATCTGTATGATTTTCATTATTGCAATCTACATACTGAATACAGTCATGATCAAGTAACAACAAAGCAATCTAGTTTCCCTGCGGCACACTCAAAGTTGGTGGCAGAGGCAGAATTATTAGGACTTTTTATTCTCATGGAATGAATCTTTTCTGGTACCTTCTTCAGCCTGGTCCTCTGCTACCAGAGTCCTTGCAAAAATCTCCAAAGAATTAGCCAGTTGCATCCTCATCATGTAGTAGGATCAGCAGTTCAGACTGCAGCTAGCTTGCTGTGAGAATATCTATATGTCCTGAGATAACCTGCTACCAACCACTGTTCTACTATCTTTCCCCTTACAGCTTGAAGGATTTGGCCCTTCAGGATCATATAGATAAGTCCTCCTAGCTTCCTGGAAGCCTTGCATAAGGATTTGTTATGTGGCTAAGTACAGATCCTTTGCAGATTATGCAAGAAAGGAATAAATTCATTTCCCTTCAGTATCTTTCCTTTTGGGTTTTCCTTTATTTCCAAAGCAGTGTGACTTTGTTTTCACTTCCATAAACATACTTCTTTCTTTTGCCCTCTGGTGTATACTATTTAACTCTTTTCTAATGCATTTTAAAGAGTTTTAGGAAATATTTGATTGTGTTTATCACTAATACCCCTATCAGCTCCTGTTTGGGATCTTTCCCTGTTTCTAATGTTAAAGCCATTTCAACAGCGGGTGACTGGTCCAAATCATCTTTTTTCATGGAAAATCGTATTCTTAATAGCAGTGAATTTGACTTCATGAGAAATGTATTTCATAGGTTGAGATTCATCCTTATTCTTCATAAAATAAAATAATCCCTTTCACAGATCTCCAAATAATATTTGTTCACAAATCTCCTGAAACCTCTTCCCCACACTCCATTTAGAAGGTGAATCATGCCTACTTTCCCTCTCAACCCTCAACATTACCCCAAAAGTCATTGCATTCCCTTGGTGTTCCAAAGGTTGCTTTCTGTGTCATAAAGTTACATCATTACAAAATGATTAGCATTCGTTTTGTGCTTTTCAAGATCCCTCCAAGGGATTGAGGTTTTCTTCTCAAAATCTTTTCATATAAAAAGTTGCAGACATCAAACTTTGTTTTGATCTAGCTAAACGACAGTATCTTCTTCAGATCTTTGATCACTTTAAGGCCACAGGTGTGATGACATAATTACAACATCAGAATTATGCAGGCAGTTATTTGAAAATTATGCAGGCTGTTTACATTCCGCTTTTATTCTTCATTATGGACATCCATGTGCTTTGTTCAGCCACCTTATGAGCACCAGATTCTCTACCGGATAATAAGCTATGTACATTATCTATATGGATATAGAACTGGTTATTCACACAGTCCATTGTCTAATTCTGTTCAGCATTGAGTAACTTCAGCATTCCTCTAAGATTAGCAAGGATTTAGTGGAAAGTTCACCTGGTTGTGTATGCTGCACACAGGTGTGGTTTCTAACAAAAATTTCCGTAAATTACCGGTATTGAATATTGCAAATAGGCTCTGGTGTAGCCATCTAACCATTGTGTGTGAATTCATAAATGACTACTTTGAGACGTGGACTTACAGCTAAGTAATATGCTTCCATTCTGCTGCATATGTGATTTTTGTTAAGATCCTTAAACACTACTTACCCAAGTAATTATCTAAATTTCTATTCAGAGCAATTTTTGTCTGTTATTGATGATCCTATCAAATACTTTTGATATGACATTCACTTGAACAAAGAAAAGTAATTTATTTAAGTAATTGCCGGGTATATAAAATGGGTATATAAAACATATCTGCTTGTTATAATTTTAAAATTAAAAATTTAAATGTTGTAAAACATCAAGTTACTGTTTTCTGTTTAGCCTTGGAGCTATAGTTCAGAGTTCTCTGAAATACTTCCCATGAATTAAAAATAAAACTCTAAAATACCGATCACCATTTGTGTTTCAGACACTGTACGAGAAACAACAGCTGCACAGCAAGCTCTACTAGTTGCTAAAAACATAGACTTATTTCCAGTGAATCAGGAACGCTTTAGTGAGGGCAACATAGATATATGGTGGATTGTTCATGACGGTGGCATGCTGATGTTGCTTCCTTTCCTCCTGAAACAACATAAGGTGGTAGCATTTGTTTTACTTGGGAAACTTTGCAAAGATTGAGATATATTGCTATTGACATATAAAAAGGTAATGTTATTTCAGACTCATAGTGATCTAAAAACAACAACAACAAAAACAAAAAGGTTGAAAAAAAGGCAAGAAATCAAACTATAGGCTCTACATAGCCCATAATTGAAGAGAGGCACTCAAGAAAGATAAATCTGAGAATGAGCTTGATCAGTGATAGTGAGAGCAACAACAAAAAATTTCTTATGATATGTTCAAGGCAAGAAACAGTATGTACAGCTTTTTACTGAAGATAGCAAAATGCTAGCATATATCAGCACAGATTTATCATAAACAAGTCTTGCCAGGCTAACTTTATCTGAGTTTTTGATTGGGTAACTTCCATAATAGGTTGTGGTTAAACATTATCCTGGCAAAACATTCAACAAAATAACCTCTGACATTCTAATTAGCAACCAAATTAGGGGTAGGCTTGACACATGACAATATAGCTGACTTGAAAATTAAAAAGTGTGCTCCTCAGTGGTTCCTCATCTATCTGGTGTGAAGTATCAGTTGTGGTTCCGTAAGATGCAGGTCTGGCCCCTCCCTTCTTCAACATTTTAAATCAATAACTTGAATGAAGAGATGGCTTCATTATGAGATTTACCAAGGACTCAAGTTTGGTGGGATAATACTGTACAACAGGACTGTCAAACTCCCAGCCCGCGGGCCAGATGTGTCATATGCTAGCCACGCCCATGCCCAGTTTAGCAAAAGGAAAAATAGTCCCGATACGTTACGTGATGACGCTGTAATGATGTGAGTTGACGCCACTGCCCTAGAAGATGAAAACTAAATGATATTCTAGATTGGATTATTCTGTGCTACCAGTTTGCATCTAGTGATTGTCCAGATTTTTGCAGTTTAAAACTGGTAGTCCTAAATGTGACATGACACAATTTGGCATTAGCACTATTAATTTAATTCACATAATAGTTCACATGAACATTAGGCAACAGATGTACAATATTTAGTTGCTTGATGAACTAAATCAAGTTGTTAATATTCCAGCATTTCTCACTATTAGATACGGTAACTGGGAACTTCTTCAAAATGCGTTTCAACAACTCTGGAGGCTGTACGTTGTGCACTTATCCACCAACATTTCATTGAATAAGTTGTTGTGGTCTGATCTACAATATATACTGCTAAGCCACACTATCTGTGTTCATTTAAGCTGGACTAAAAACAAACTATATTATGGTGGCATGTTGAAAATATTACATGTACAGCGCTATATCTTTTCATAAATATCAGAAGCCTACAGTTAAAAACAATCTCCCAGCAACAGCTGTAGTGGTCAAATTAATTGCATTTTTTAGCTACAGTATAATTTTCTGTTTATAGGTGTGGAGAAAATGTAGAATGCGCATCTTCACTGTAGCTCAGATGGATGACAATAGTATTCAGATGAAAAGTGATCTTCAGATGTTTTTATACCATCTTCGAATTAAAGCTGAAGTAGAAGTTGTTGAAATGGTAAGGTCTATCAGTTACCAATTAATGCATTTATAAAGTGCACAATTTCAACTGAACAGGTTGAAATTGAAAATTGATTCCCCCAAATCAGTGGGAGACTTTGGTCATCTTGCAATAAGTCCTTTTGGAGAGAGGGGGCAAGTTCAGATTTCAAGTTTTAATTCCTGTGGGAATAATCTTTTTGAACTTCAAAGTAGACCCTAAAGAGTACTTAGGATGACTTGGAGCCTCTTTTCTCAGCTAAACCTGTCTGAACTTCGTTTTCTCATCATCAGATTTTAGGGTAAGTTTGTAAGAGAATTTGTGCTCCAAGCAAACTTCTCTCACCTATTTCTATCTCCTGCCCCTTCTCCATTTCAGCCAAAACTGTGGTGCACTAAAACAGCTGGCACTTTGTCAATCGAGACCCACTGGAATAGAACAGTAAATCCAACCAAACAACTGTGTAACAACAGAATATGTCACAGTATATATAAAGAAGCCCATTCAATGTAACTTTGCACCTGTCCTTTCCAGCTGTCAGTGGGCTTCCCACTCCTTTTCCTTATCTACTCCACAGCCAGGAAAGGAATTCATAATAAAGCATGCTAAAAGCAGTGAGTGGGTGTGACTAACAAAGCAAGGAACAACCTTGCTCCCAAATTTAGATGAATGCAATATTTAAGTCAGGGTATGTGCAAAATATGCTATTTGACTTTCCCAAAATAAGAAAACCTAAACTTTAAGGAGAAAAAAACCCTAAGCTAAGAAAATTTGATAGTTGATACTGATGCTCATCAAAAAGGTACACAAACTTTCATTTTATACACAAATCCTTTGGATTTAGCTAGTTTAATCAAATAAAAGTCATGAAATAGGTACACTTCTAATAAAGGCTTCATTGATTATCATGGTGCAATATAGGATGGTATATCCTGCATTTTAGTGCCTTTGATGATGATTTTATTGAAAAAATAATGTCATATTAAATATAAAATGGGAGCTGTTCAATTTATAATGTTTGACATCAAAAGTTGAAAACAGCTTTTTGATGGATAACTTGATGGCCAGGATCCACATATAGCAGTCTGTAGGTGCCTAGAAACTGCCGTTGGTAGTGAAATGATAGAGCGGGTGAAATCATGATTTTTGGGGAAGGGTGCTGTCTTTGTTTCTGAACTATTTTTAAATGCATTTCTGGACTTATTTCTGTGTATTTATTGTCCCATAATTACAGGCATCTGTGCCACTGACTTAATAATGCATTGGCAAAATGTTATTTTAAGGCAACTTAATCTATTGCCCTCCAGACATTTGTAAACTACAGCTTCCAGAATCCCACAGCATTGGTTGGAGGACTGCAGATTCCCTGTCATTGTTAAAGTCCACATAACCATTCTCCATCAGGGATATCTATTACAATGTTAAAATGAAAAAATGTACATCACGACATGACCATGCAAGTGATATCCCTTATATACTTGTAGTCATGTCCCAAGTACAAAATGGTCAGTTTGCATCACAATGCATGGGATGCCCATGTCTGTATCGGCCTCTTATTTTATAATATAAAAACATGCTTAAACCAATGTAACATGCTTTAAAACTGGCACATGTAAATTTGAATCTGATTTAAAGCAGAGGTGGTCCTTGTTTAACCCATTCTGTTACCTTTCAAACTTATGGCAGCACTGAATGAGTGGTAGTTACAACAGATCTTTGACATGGTCAAAGCTCCATAGTCATGTGATCACTATTTGCAAACTTCACCGCTGGCTTCTGACCAGTAAAGCCAATGGAGAAGCCAGTAGGAAGTCATTAATGAAAATGCTAGGACTATCGTTGCTAAGTGGCATGATCTCATGATGTCATACTTTATGGCTGTCTTGCTTAGCAATGGAAATTCTGGTGCATTGTTATCCATCCAGCTGTTATTGACTTAAAGCTAGCTGTACAAATTTTGTCAAGAGTTACAGTATGCTATAAAACAGGGGTGTCAAACGCAAGGCCCAGGGGTTGGATCCGGCCCGCGATGTACTTAGATCTGGCCCTCGGGGCTGCCCTGGAAACAGGGAGGGACCGGCCCATGGTGCCGCTGCCAGCAAAAATGGAGCTTGGGAGGGCTGTGGGCAGTCCTCCTGAGCTCCGTTTTCCCTGGCAGAGAGTTGCAGGAGGCCGTCGCAGCCGAAAATGGAGCTTGCCAGCCTGTTTTCGCTGGCAGAATGATCAGGCCATCACAGGCTCCCCCAACACAAGGGACGTCAAGCTGGCTACACCATTATTTAATTTCGTTGTATGAGGTACAATGCCAATAAAGTGAACTAACCCACCCTGACTACACCCACCGCGGCCCCCTGAGGTTAAACACAACCCTGATGCAGCCTTCAATGAAATTGAGTTTTACACCCCTGCTATAAAATGAGAGATTATGCTTGGAATTTTAATATAACTAATACTTACTTGTTTTTACAGTTTGAAAATGATATTTCAGCTTTTACATATGAGAAGACTCTTGTGATGGAGCAGAGATCTCAGATGCTAAAACAAATGCAGCTCTCAAAGAATGAAAGGGAGAGGGAGGTAATGAATTTTCTTTAGTTTGGCAACAGCATTTTAGTTAATGAGAACATTATTTCTGGATATTCTGGCAAACAGAGGTTATTCTTTTATGAATCACAAGTGTGACAAGTCCATCTCAGTTATTTCAGTGAAGAGGAACAGTTAATCATTCAACATGTAGTTTGGAATAAATAGAAAAGTCTGAGCATAGTTTCTATCAGGATTTAATTTGATTTTCTTTGGAATAAGTTTATTACTTTTTCAATAATACTAAATAGTTATTATTAATTTTTAATTATTATTATTAATTTTTTTAATTAGTTGATGTTAAGAATCTTAAAACCTTTGATTGATGGCTAAAGTAGTACGCTATTGAGAATATCCCAGGGTAGGACTTTCATATTGGTTCTTTTCAGCCTTTTAAAAACAATTTAATGTTATTATTTCAAATTAATATACTGATTTTTCTCTTTCACGTTTTAAAACTATCATTCCTTGTTTCTCTTTATTGAGATATTTTACAAATTTCAAAAACCTGTATACTTTTGGAAGGATGGGGGAAACCCACTATTTTAACCTAATTAGTTTGCAAATTTCTGAATATTTTCAGAATATTGGACTCCGGTCTTTATATTCATGTCATGTTAGTGCAGACTTTACATTCAGCTTAGCATCTCTACTCATTTGTTTTTCTCCAGCAAGACTGAGATTTTTATCAGTTATCTCACACATTCTCTATTGCAAATTTTAAGAATAAAGGGATCAAGTTGACTAAGCTGGCAATGAAAAAGGAGTGCTGTTTTTAATCTTAAAACTGCCATTCTTTAATTCAAATCCATGTTTTAATTATGCTTGGTGCATTTTCTCTCCTCTTATCTTTGCAGAAATATGTTTAAAAATTAAACTGTAAAATTCCGGTTTTTTTGAGTTATATGGAACATTAATCCTGTTGATCATATATAGTGAGTTTCTTTGCTGTGGTGTTTTATATCTTAAACAGATAACACCACTAGTTTAAAATACCTGGAGAATATGTTTTTGGTTTTGGCCTTCCCTTTATGATATCACATTCATCTAACTAATAAAATGAGCCATAAAATGAAAATAAAATACAAAAATGCTTTGAAACCCTACCAAATCCCTCTTGGTAAAGCTCTAGTGTATGATTACTCATTTTCTTATATTAAATCTTAATTTAAAAAGTTTTTTCTTCTTTTTTTTCTAAACCATTCAGTATTTGGCTGTCTGCCTATAGAAATGATTGCATTGGATTTTATCCCTTTTTGAGAAATTGGTGTAAATAATGTGCCCCTGAGTGGATGTGAACAAGATTATGTTGCAGAGCTGATGTTTAAATATGCCGTGCTTTATTTCTTTTAATTAAACATTGTATTTCATTAGCTAATGCAATATCCTTTTTCTATATGCTGGTTGTGCCGGGTGGCATTCCTGTCTCAGATTCAGAGCATCACTGACGAATCTCGTAGCTCAATCAGAAGAAAGAGCCGCTCTAACCCACAGTGTATTGGCCAAGGGGTAGACAGTCTGCTACCTAACGATATTCAGGAAGAAGAGGTAGAGGATACCCATCTAGTTGATCCCTTCCCATCACAACACTTCTAGTGCCTCTCTAAACCATAACTGTACTAATTATTGCCACTGCCTGTTTTTTTAATTCTTACTAAATTCTTACTTAACATTACGTGCAGAAAGTTCCCCTTCCACAAATACTTTCACATTTGTGAAAAAAAATGTGTACCATTCAATAGTGCTTTTCCATAGTTAACTCTTGAATTAATACCCCAACAGTCTTAACCTAATGATAAGGACTAAACAAAACAGTTTGTACTTCATCTGTTTGGATTTGCTCTGATAAGTGTTCATTGACTCCATGAGTTTGTGACGATATAAAGAGGAAATTATCTATATGATGAATCCATTAGCTATTAATCTTTACAATATGAAGTATCCCTATTAATGAAGATCTTTTAGAAAGGAATGTTGCACATAAATTTTATGGTACTGCACAACCTTATGGAATATATCCTCCATTGCCTTACCTGGACAATATACTACAACAGATCAATTAAAAGGAAGGTTAAATAAGATGAAGTGCCCTATCAGTATGATATTTGCATTTCTCTTGCTTAAGGAGGTTAACTATTGATGTGAATGCACACTGGATTTCAGATTATTCCATTTTTATTTCAATTTCATCTTGATGTAGATTTTTTTCTGGCCATAGACAAAAGGTCACAAACATAGGCAATTTGCTTTAGTTGCCAGCGTAATTCTGTTTAAAGAGGTGGATTGAACATTTAAAACCCAGAAGGTAGGAGGAAAAGCAGGAATTTGCATAGGTATATTCTATATTTCCCATTAGAATTCACATCACCATCTACTCTTTACTTTATAAAATTACAAATTTTGAAGTTAGAAATCTGTCCATAGATCACTTGATTAGTCTCATCTGAAATCAAATGAATTTAAACATACTTTAATGCCTACAAACTGACACTTCTTATTTCATCTTTTCTTAGTTTAATAAAAGGCATTGGCTATACTTTTGTCTTTGAATTTTAAATTTCTCATTTAGAAGAAATTTGCTATAGTACAGTACATGAAAAAATGGCACTTCAAGTGTGGGCAAATCCTTAGTTCATAGCAACATGGAATATTGTTTTTGTAGTTAACCTTTAGTCGGTTCTGTGTCAATGTTTGTTTAAAAGAATAACAAAAAATATCTCCAAAGTAGGATTTAGTAGATATCATCTCCTTTCCATGTTTAATGTATTGTGCTTTAAAGCCATTGTTTCATGTGAAAGATCTTCAGATCATGACATAACTGTCCGCTAGCATCTGAGGTAATTTATAATTAGTTTTCACCAAAATTTTAAATAATATAATATAATTGAATGCAATGACAGGGAAATGACTCATTACTACATTTCTCATCATAACTGCATAGCACTTGATTGGAGAGGGCCTCCTTGCTATTTTTTTTAAAAGAACCACATTGATATATATATATACCTGTTTTTATTCTTTCATTAATTCATACTCTTGCCTACTAACATCTTATAGTCCAGTTTTCAGGCTTTCATGATATATGCTGCACTGCAGGACACTCTTGGTGATACTTTGAATAGTGCCTCAGGGGTAGCCTGTTCAGGTTGGTGTGGCAGAGAGACAAGAAAAAAAATGCTATCATCCTCCTTCCTTCCTTCCTTCCTTCCTTCCTTCCATCCATCCATCCATCCATCCATCCATCCATCCATCCATCCATCCATCCAATCAACCTCTGTACCTCTATCTGCTACCACTTGTGTCTTTCAACATATCCTTGCTTGTTTGGGATAATCAAAAAACCTTTTAAAGATCTTCAAAAAGATGTTAACCTTTGAAACCTGGCATATATTTAACACACAAATTATACTACCGGTAAGAAGAATCCACTCTTAATAAAATACAGCCAGATTTTAAAATATGCATGATGTTAAGCAAAGTAGTGCCATCTAGAGGAAAAGCCAGTGATAAAGAAGGATTGATTGCATTCCTTTGCTCACTCAAAGATAGAAATAGAGAAACATAGAATAAGACGTTTAGAATTATTTCTGATCCTCGTTTCTATGTATGGAAAATAATTATTAGCCACCTTCCTTTACCTTCTTTTTATGTATCTGAACCTCAATCATCTTTTCTTCAGACTGAAAACCCCAAATTTCTTCAGCCTATAATTAATTTGGCTGGCAGGCCAAATCTTTTAGCAGGGCAAGGAAGAAAAATAATTGTCTTTTCTGTTTTTGAGTCCATTTTTTAAATACATTTTTTCTCAATAATATTGTGTAGAATTTAAATATAAAAATAACTTTTTATGAGGAAATGCCCTTGAAATAAAATATAATCTAACAATTCAACAATTCATTCTATTGAAAGAAATAAAAAATATAATGATGAAAAAGAAGAGAAAAATAAGGGAGCTTTCTGTGCGCGTTAAAGACTTATCCTGGATTTTAAATTTTACATGGAAAAAAAAAGCAAACTTTCAGAAGAAAAAAAGTGCTAATAATAAAAACATGTGAGATCTTAGATTTGTATAAATACATATATGTAAATATAAATAATTAAAAATATAATTTAAATTAAATATTGGTTATTTAAGTTTTTTAACAGAATGCAAAAAAGAAACATACACTATTTTGAAAAGCTAAAAATATACACATACAAAATGTATATTTGGAGAGATACATTATATGAAATAAATTGAGGCCCTGATTGATTGCAATCATCCTTGATTAGTCTGTATTAATCAATTCTGCACACTGCTGAATAGGTAAAACATATATTTGTGTTTCCAATGCTGAACAGTAAATCTTTTGATTGTAAGTCCATTTTTTTTATTTAGAGGTCAATTCCCATGTGATTGAAATAGAATAGTTATTATTCATATTGATATCATTATAGTTGTTGTATCAGTATTGTATCTAAAAATTACTGATTTTTAGATATACACGTCAATCTGAATTTTGTGAAGGAGGCTATATAATATTGATACTATAATATTCACTGTGTTCATATCATGTGACTATGATAATGACAGCAACTGTCCCAATTACCGTAAAACCTCTATTTGAACGCCACCTCTAATTGAACGCCACCTCTATTTGAGCGCCACCTCGGCGGAAGG
>JAOYMU010000274.1:60719966-60730168 GCA_025802295.1 Psammodynastes pulverulentus
ATTTATAATACCGTATGTTTTGCTTCAATGGATAATTATGGCCAGCTAGTTGTAAAATAAAGCGCCACCCTCTAATTTGAGCGCCACCTCGGCGGAAGGGTTGAAAAATAGAGCGTCATGGCGTTCAAATAGAGGTTTTACGGTATTTATGTGGTAGATAGGAATAAATATTATCATTTTTGCAAGATAGACATATAAACTCTTTGGAAAGCATATATTTATGTAAGTGCAAATTATTATTTTGTCTTCTCAAAGCTATTTTGCATGGACTTTTCACCTATATTGAAATTCATTATATATGCATGTAGTTTGTCAAGCCACAATACTATTGGATCCTCTGCAATAGCATGGAAGAATGAATTTCACATACTTTTAGAAAAACCCAGATTTAGCATTTTAATTATACATTATTATATGTATAATTAACCTTTCAATTGTCAAGATATTGAATGGTTATTGCAAGTTAAAAATCCAGTTTTAATTCCCAAGTAGTACATTCTATAAGAACAGACCTCTACCTGTTTTGAATTAGCGGGCATGCCAAAAATGCTGATCTTTACTTTGCTTGCTTATCTTTGGCCAGGCTCAGTTAATCCATGACAGAAACACTGCATCCCATGGAACAGGAATGGTTAAATTACAGACAACTATTGCTGCCCCAGAAAAAGTACAGATGACCTGGACAAAAGAGAAACTTATATCGGAAAAGCATAAAAATAAAGAAGCATGTGCCCCAGGCTACAAAGATCTCTTCAGTATGAAACCGTAAGTAGTTACGTAAGGAATAGAAGAAGTTATTAAGAATAGATGAGTTCCAGGCTTGCGAATGCTGCTCAGCCATACATTTCAATGCTGAAAGTGTAAATGGTTCTATTTTTCTTTTTTGTTATACATCCTTCTTTTAACTAACATTCTATATGATAACTCTTAATTCATAGAAATGGGTTATACACTTGCGCAGAGCCTCATGTGGAGTTTTCTAGAACATACTGAGTTGGATGATTGAACCCTTCCTTCCTTCCTCACGTTTTGTGCAACTAACTGATACAATTTCATTTTTAACTATCGGAACATTAGCAGTTTGTCCATATACAGTACACAAGATTGCGTCCCTAATAAGAGTCAGAGCCTTCATTACTCTCTGACTATTACATCATACAATGGATGTGACTCAAGTGTCTGTTTTGATCTTTTTCTGATGTCTCTCCTATTGATCTATCTCTGTTACTGTTCTTTGGACATACAATAGGTGTAAGACAGTTTCTCTCTTATGTTAAGAAGATCTTCCACAAGTAGTTAATTTCAGACAAATTCATTTTTCTTGCAATCATATGTCCTAACTACCGGTACCTCTATGAATGGGTTGCACACCTCTGAGCTTTCTGTATCTAAAGAATTTAGTCCAGGTATGAAACATCACAAGCATCAACCAATTTGATACTTTTTACAGGCACTCTGAGTTCTCTTAAGGCCTTCTCTATAACCAAATTCTCCAGAATATATCAGAGATTTAAGAAACAGGGTGGTTCCTGTGATTTGAATTTAATATTCCAGGCTTGACATTAGTATGTCTGTCATTCCATCATTGTTCTGGCAATCCATAGGACAGAAAGTAACAAAATTCTCACCATTTAACTTGGCCATATCAGGATGACCCAAATGGAAATTGTCCCCTTCAACAATTGTTCATGTCAAATTTCACTGGGGCAATTCGAGACACAGCAAATATTTGCCCAGAAACAGCACTATCCTTTGAAATACTGGCTCTTGCACTTCAAACAGTAGAGAGGGGCTCTATCTTTAATAATACTATGCTGCATTTCCATTTCATCCCTTTTCCCTTTCTTTCAACAAGAGGTTCTTTTCTTTTTTAACCCCTTGTCAGAATGTTTCACAAAAGGCCTAGCACATCTCTCCTCTGCTTTTGCCTAACCTGAAGTCTGTCTCTTCTTTGTATGCCTTTGATCCCAAACTTTCCCCCATTCCCCCAAATTTGCCTTCATTCATAGAAGGTAACTTTTTTGGTAGCCATAATATCATTTTTGCATGTTTTTTTTCACCTTATATTTATTTTCTTCTGAAAGCAGTGATCTTTCACTTAAATCAGAACATTATTCTGTCTAGTATTTTTCTGGTCTCTCAAACTATTGGAAAATGGTTTCCTTCTCTAATTTTTTGCTTGGACTGTACAGTCCCATTTTAGTAAGACCAGCATTTTATTCTTGGCCATCCAAGTTCCATCTAAAGGGCATAATCTGTTTATACAGGATTTCTCCAAAGGCATAATAGTATCCATCGGGCTTTGTTAAAACTGACCAAACTTCTGATCTGCATTTAAACAATAACATTCTTGCAGATTATTCCCTGACCAAATTGTATTGGCTAGCCATGCAAGCCTAGCCCATTATCTTCAGTCAGCGCTATAAACTGGATCTATGTTCCATAGAAGTTATTCTTTCTTCATTATCTTGTGATGGCTAGTTCTAGAAACTTCTGGACATAGCTCTGTGCAGGCTCATAACTCGTATTGAAGAACTGCAGCTCTAGATGAACAACCAGAGACCATTAGCATTTTTTTCAATTCCTGAATTTTACATTCTTAGTACATGATGATAAGGATGCTTATATACTTTCAGACATACTTAATACAGTGTCTGTATTTATATAATTCTGTATGCTTTTCATGTCTTTGCTTACTTTACACAACATATGGTTCACATGGTATTTAAAATAAAGTAACAATTGTTTGGTGGAATAGCTGAGGTAGTGGCCCAGAAAGCAGGAGAATGCGAGTTTTAGGCCTCCCTCATGCATGAAAGCCAGATGGGTGACTTTGGCCTAATCCTTCTCAGCTCATCCTACCTAGCTATATTACTATTTGCATAGTACCACAAGTAACAAATATCTCTACAACCACCAGATGGTGATGTAAACTAAGTAATAACTGCACAGAAAGGCAGCACCAATCAAATGAAACTGCCTGCCTAAATAAGTAGAAAAAAGCCCAGTGTTTTGATTGTAAATTGAAGGACACAGTGTATACTAACATAAAATCACATGTTAACTGCTTATAATACTTCTTCAAAAGCATGAATTACTTATTCTATTTATGAATAATAAAAGTGATGGAAATTGCTTTTCTTGAAGGTGTAGAAGCTCTCATGTCCATAGCAGCTTACAACATTGCAACTTCTGTTTACATATATTTGCATCTGCAAATATAAGTATATTGGTCTAGGAAATGAATTGTGTGTGCCTTTGGAAAGATAGTATTGCTTCCTCTGAGAAAATCAGCAGCTTTTTCATTTGTGTATTTGAAAATGTGTAAATATCAGGTAACAATCAAAAAGCAAGCAATTTAATTTTAAAAATTAGTATATCTCCAAACACTTCAAAAATAATATTGTTGGGTAATACTTTCCTGAGGAGGATGAGGAAGAGGAGATGATTCATTCTGCCTTGCCCCTACATCCTTCCTTTCTCACCAGGTAGCACATAGTAACTTCTTTCTGAGCACGATATTTATGTTTTTTCGGATATATAGGAGATGGTGTGGTACCATTTCAGTTTTCAAGGGGAAAAAACTTATTATGGAAGGAATATGATCCAGTTTAGGACCGACAGAAAGCAAGTTCCCAGCAAGCTCAGAGATTTAATCATTGAGAAAATGACATTGCTTTCAAAGTATTTACTTTAAGACTGAGATAATGCATAATCAAACTCATATGATACTTTAAGAGCATTTATGGTAATTTTCCATACCTAAAATCCACTAAAATCATACAGTAGGTACCCATTAGAAGTTGTCATGTAGCCTGAAATTTGGGAACTTCTCTCTAGAAACAAAAATAATTCACACCTTGAGAAGATATTGTTTTTTTTGATCCGTCATGATTGGCTTTTTCAGAAACTTTCAGAAGTAAAAAGTGTATTAAAATGCCTAGCCATATCTAGGTTTACTGGGAGTGTCAATCTTAAACAGGAGTTACTATGATACTTTGGTTTTTAAAATATAGAAAGCATATTATTTACAGATGATTAAAAACTTGAAGTTTATTTAATTTGCTATATATTGAAAATATATGCCCCTCAGTGTCAAGTAATAAATTACATATTTGTTTCTTTTCCATGTAGAGAATGGGAACATCTGTAAGTCAAATTTGCTGCAATTTAGGTTGTTTTTCTGTTTGTCTGTGCTTTCTTGTTGAATTATTAGTGCATGTATCCTTCCAATTGGCTTTGTATTACATGCTTCTTGTGTCCATATATTGTGCTTTAGCATGCAAGTGAAATGGCATAGCATTCTTCTCCTAGGTTTTATTTTTAAAAAAAATAACATCTCTGCTTTTCTTGTCTACTTTCAATGCAAATAATATTCTAGAGCTGATGAAATTTTTGTTTGTATACATCATTTGACTTTTTCTTCATCAAAATCCCATGATGCAAAGTTTTTTTAATTAACTCATTAATTAGAATTGCACAATAGAGTTTAAATAAAAATATGTATTTATTCATAAACACATATCATTTGCAGATAATTTGCTAATGACACTGAAAGTATTTTTTTTAATGTATTTTTGTTGTTGCCGAATGGTTTGCTAAGCCATATCATTGTTCATTTTATTGTAAGAATATACTGCTGTGTTGCGTATCTCCAGACTCCTATGTTTAAAAAAAAAAAAAAAAACAAGAACCACAGTAGATCCTCTTATCAAAATAAGATAAGATATGTCACGTATCCAGGTATAATTATGGCCAGTGGCACATATTTTTCTTCTTACTTTCTCCATTTTTCTTTTAAAATACACTAAAGACACTCTACTGCTTTTTCCATTTTTTTAATGGATTGTCTCCTGCATTTTCTCTGAATGGGTCATTTTCTGTTTGAAAAAAAATATTTCTACAGAGCACTAAACTTCTGTCCTGTATATTAAAAAGCAATTAAACCTTTATCCACAAACATCCTTACTGTATGATACATGACTACACTGATACAACAGGTGTTCCATGAGCAAATTTTGCACCCATGGATCTGGTTGGCTAACAGCATAATATCCTGTTAATATGTGTGGAGGGGGGGTCATTTGTGTATGTGTGTGTATGTATATTCAGCCAAATATATGGAAACCCCTGCTTTGTTCTATATAGCCTTTTTCTTGAACTGATGCAAAGATTTTGCATCTTTCACTATAAAAAAGGGTTTATTATTTGCTCTTTCAGTTTTGGCCCATAATTCTGTAAAAGAAAGAAAGGATTTGTGTTTGAAGTACAAGCTATTTACATAAGTGGAATTTCTAGCAGATGTAAACAAAATCATTCTAAATTATTAGAGCAAGATTTTGAATGAAAATAATATATATCATTTTTCAACTTCTCTATCTTAATTCCAGTTAATTAATTGCAAAAGAGATACATCTGTTTTAAATTGTTTATACTGTAGTTTACTGGTTAAGCTTGACGTCATAAAAACAATCTCAGTCCATTTCATGTTTCTCATTCACTTGGGATATTCCAATTCAGTGATTTCCTCAAAGGGCCACTGTTGCATATGTTTTAATTGGAACTAAAACTGAAAATGTTAACCAAGCCAAAAAGTTGAGAAATGCAAGTAAGTTTGTTTATTTACAGTATGTACAGTATATATAGACTTATAAGGCTGCCCCACTCACAATTTGTGTCACTTTTAGTGGAGAACATTAAAAATAATGTAAAAATTGATACACCGATAATAAAACACAATTGTATGCCTATCCTGAGAAATGTCATGGTATAGTCAGAAGAAACAGGGCTCAGGGGTCTTGCAAATAAACTGACCAAGTACTATGTAGGGCTCTATAGGTGATAGCACCTTGCATTACACAGGGTGCTTACTGGGAGCAGTGCAGGTCATTGAGTGTGATGGGGAAATAGGAATACATATAGAAATACATATGCCACTGCCGAGTTGCAGCTTCCATATTATCTTCAGGGGCAGCCCAAGGTAAGACACAATGCAGGAATCCAATCGGGAGGTGACTAAGCCATGAATGAACATGGGCCTCCTAGTCTTGAAGCAAGTGCAATTGGTGCATAAGTTGGAGTTGTATGGAAGGTTGTATGAACCTTCCTGATCATGGCTAGCAGCTGCTCCTCATATAGGAACTGAAGGAAGATCTCCAAATCGCAAAACGGCTCCAACTGAGGTAATGCAATCCAACCCAACCTAACCCAAAACTGGAAAATACCTAGATCCTGGCAGATTCCTAGATTCTGGAAGACTCCAAATGCACAAGCACTCAGTCTTGCTATAGTTAAGTCAGAGCCTATTCTATCTCCAATTGAGAAAAAATTATTTGTAGCAATACAACAATAAGATTTGACCTTAATAATGTCTACCAATTCCATCTTTTAACTCAGCTAAAGCTTGAGTTACCATTAATTTCAGGTATGTTTGTGTCCAGGCTAAAAATGTTGCTTTAAAATACTGTTATCTGTAATCTGATGTTCATGGCAGGACATTTGCGATAGATACAGGACTCTTAGCGGTCAACATTTTATCAGAATTCTGAGACTAAAATACTAAGATCATAAAAGCCATACTGAGTGTTCTTAAACTTTTATCATATACTCAGGATAAAATGTTCCATGTTGGTTGTTCAGAACAAAATGAGATTGTTTGTAAGTGTCTTGGGTTGCATACTGGTATTTGCTTGTTCTGTTAAGTCATGAGTGACATATTTCAAATGGTTCTAATGTCAACTAGGATGTTAATTATGATATTGTGCAAAAATAGACTATTTGCAAATAGGAATGCAAAAAGAAAACACTGATCTACCTGAGAAAGCTGGAGGTTTGACAAGGATGCAACTCCTGCTTTCGTAGGCTTACTTGAAAGTGAATCCCTGGGCTCTGTCTATGTTCCTGTGCTGAAAAATGTGTGCATCATTCAAAAAGAGCCTGTTTGGTGTAGTGGCTAAGGAGCTGGACTAGAAACTTGGAGATTGTGAGTTCTAGTCCCACTTAGATATGAAAGCCAGCTGGGTGACTTTGGGCTAGTCACACTCTCTCAACCCAACCGACCTCACAGGGTTATTGTTGTGAGGAAATAGGAAGAGGAAAGAGTATTAGGTATGTTCACCATCTCAAGTTACTTAAAAAGCAATAAAGGCAGGATTAAAAAAAAGTAAAAATAAGTAAAAATGTTTTTGAGTTCTTGTTCCTTTGGAGCACCATGTATCTGAGGCTTTCCAAGTTCGTCCCACTGGAATGCAGCCAAGTTAAAACATTCTGACAGAATGTCATGAGTGGAGCTGTTTTGAACTGAGTTCCAAGCTTTATTGGGTACACCCATAAGGCAAACACAGAGCACGAAATGTTCTATTATTTTATTCTCAGAGGAACAATTCATTTGCCTTAATTACACCAGTAGAGCAAAACTGGTCGACTTCATAAATATGGTGACAACTCTGCTTTCTTTGTAAAAGAATTGTGGAATTCATCCCCACCCATCCCCCAGTTCATCCGGATTTCATTTCTGCTTGTCTAGCCACTCTGTGCATCTGGTAATTGAGCTGCACCTCACAAAAGCTTTTGCCTTGTAATCACATTAGCTAGGCAGAAAAAAAGGGCTACCAGACTCTTTCTGATTCGCTGCTAGGCAAATTAGATTGGAGTTTAAGGTGGCCCTTTAAGTGTAAAGGAGACTCTGAGCACCGTACAGTGTAAAAATGCATATAGTTTTGTCTTTTCCTCTACAATGTTCCTATTTGGAGCAGTTTAGCAAGCAGGGACCTGCTTTAGAGCAGGTTGCTTCCCGATTTTAGGAGGCAGAATCTCTGCAGGCCTTACTCATTGATTGATACATCCTGTATGTAAGAACTCTAAAGACAGATTGTATGTAGCTTTTTAAAAGGCTACCATGCCAGATTTCAGTTATGAATTCCAGGTGCTTTCAGTGGAGGTTGTTGCCTTGAAAGTATCCTTAGTTGTTTGCTACTCTGATTTACTCCATCTGGCAGGACCAAACACTTTGACAGCCACTAGTCAGTTTCTCATTTCTACCTCCTCCAGTATATAAGGCATGGAAGGAGGGGTTTTCTTTCCTTTTTTCTCTTCTGTCTTTGAATGGTTGAAGCCAACGTTCTCAGGCTTTGGAGGAACTCCTTCAGCAAACTTAAACAATGCCTGCCTCCCAGCCACCCCAAGACCTTTGGAACAGCAGAGGTCCCCTGGGAGGATTGGATTGACTGAATCCTGTTGGGGAGCCAAGGACAGGTGGAATAGAGAAAGTGAAATAGCACTGCAGCAGACTTCCTTTTACTCTTACAATGGACAGGGTTGCTGTCCATCAGAACATTTAATGCATGAGATTCTTGATGAGCTCTCCCTCTGATTCCAGTGCTCTTTTATCTCACTGAGGATGTGAGAGTCCTCATTTTGGGGAGACAGCTCAGAGAAGTGCCGTCTTAATTTTCCCCCAGAAGGCCTTCCATCAGCATTGTCTTCAAAAGTGCCTGAGGTGGAAATCATGGCATTCCTTAACTGAATTAATCATTTTCTTCAAAGCTGGAAATTACCTCTCAGAGAAGTAAGCATTGACATTCACAAATTAAGGCTGGGTGGAGGTGTCGTCTCAAGATCTAAGTATGTGCCCCAGGCACTGAACCTTTGATTCTTCTGTCACCAGTATCAGAGATGTTCGTGAATTGGACTCTGGGTTCCCTGAAGCAGTACACAGATGGCATCTTGCACTGAGCAGATGGTGGAGCCCTTTTAGTTATATAGTTTTAATTGTGTTTATTTCTGCCATCTATGTGCCACTCATTTTTAGCACCTTTGATTATGTGCCCTAAGTCATTTTAAACTTCTAACAACCACATAGACTTTCTCCATGACAATCTGTGCTAACCTTCTAATGGTGTTCCATCTTCACTGTACTGAGTCAGTCCACCTTGCTGCTGATCACATTTTTTGTCCCCAACATTAGAGACTTTTCTGGAGATTGAGCAGCTTGCAATAATACAAAAGTAAAAATGAAAGTGAATAATAGCCCACCCAAAAACTAACAAAGGCTTTTGAGAACAGCCACTTCTGCAGATTTTCTGAATACCAACAGGGTAGGTGCTGACCTGAATTGGGTGGAGCACCATTCACAGTGGGGCAGCCCAGAAAGGCATCCTCTGCTGCTCTTTAGTGTTGGCAGTCAATTAAGGATGACTCTAAAGATAACTTCTCTACTAGAGTTTAATGGACGGGCAGAAACCAATGCAAGAAGCAGTCCTGCAGATTATCAGGTCGTCAAGTTATATATATATATTGTAAAGGTAACAATTAATAGGTTGAATTGAAGCCACCCGGCAAGTGTTGCATCTCACACAGTAGCAGAGTTACTCTGTGAGTACTGTTTTAGGAAACCCATTGGGTTCAATTACTCAAGCTGCTGCATTCTGGATCCATTGTAGCTTCCAAGTAGTGTTCAAGGGCAGCTCCATGCAGAATACTTCAGTCAGGAAGTGATCAAGACATGTGCTGTGAATATTTCTTGATCCAGGAATGGCCATTATTGAGGTGGAGTTGTGCTAGCCAAAGCCGCCATATGTTCCTCAAACAGGAGTTGTGAGCTGAGGAGTTACAAATAGTTTAGTCCAGGAGAAAGTGACCCCATCCAGAAATAAAGATGCAGTATCACTGGTCTTGATTGGCCTCCAAACCCACATCCACTCCATCTAAGGATTGAGCTTCAGACTGGTGTTTGATATTCAGTTCCTCTCAGCCTCCAGATCTTTTCTGCCTCCTATAATACATAAGTAATCATGATCTATTAAATTGTTTAACATGCCTTCTGCCACTGGTAGGACACATGTTAAACATCTGAATACATCAAGATTACTTATGCAGTAGAAGAGGAAGAGATCAGTCGTGATGCTTTTATTCTGCTGACATTGGCTTTTTTGCAAGCAATGTTCATCAAGACCCTGGTCTAATCCATATGCAAGCTAGAGTAGTGGCCAAAATTGTGGAAACCTTTTGGGAAAAATGTCTCATTATGTATTTTATGCCATCACTACCAAACAGGGAGATCTTGGTTTCATCACTCCAAATAACACTGTTCCATTGTTCCCCTGTCCAGGTAACATGGGTTTTAGTCCAGTTTAGTCTTTTCAACCTTTGTTTGAGAGATAAAAGTGGCTTTTTTCGTGAAATTCTAGATTTTAGGCCAAATC